>JAOXJP010130141.1:0-13622 GCA_025762735.1 Platanus orientalis | reverse complement strand
CGAAAAGTGATAAGTGCCCCCCAAAAAGTGCAAATCACTTTTCAGTACTGATGCGTCAACCCCTCTGGTGCTGTTTTCACGGTTCTCACGAGATTCGTTCTCACATAATCCAAGCCCTTCGATATAATACCTTCCTTTGATCCAGTATATCTTCAGAAACACAAGTTTGAATCATTACCTGTTTTGACTAGAGACATAAAGGGGATGAAATTGGGGGTGTTATGGTAAACGCAAAGTAGGTAAGTACAGTGTATTTACCAAAGTATCCTTTGTCAGATGGTGTTACGAGCTGGATTGGATCACGGATTGGTAATGGTAGGGGTGTCAATGAGCCAGCTGAGCCGAGCTTTGTTCAGCTTAGCTCGGGCTTCTCACATGAAGGCAAAGCTCAAGCTCGGCTCAGGCTTGTAAAGATAGGCATGGCTTGCCAGTCCATATATATATATATATATATATATATATATACCTGAGCTTTTAGTGAGCTGTGCTTATTACAGCTTGGCTCAGGTTCGGCATGTCGAGCTTAAAACCTTGGTACAACTCTAAATCACTATACAGTCCAAATGGGCCTATCACAGCCACTGTGGCCATTGTGTATCACTGGATACCCTTTATGAGGTATAGTGTCACATGTTGATTGATGATCGCATGATAACTCTCTAGCCTGAACCCAAAGATATCATGGCATTGCCACAGCTCCAAATCTCTCTACAGTTAGACTAGCTGATTCAAGACCGTATTTGGAATCCTCTGCCTTGCTGCCTCACTTGCAAGTTGCAAAGACACTCTGCTGGACCAAGGGATACTGGGCCCAAACTTAGCTTAGGTATGGAGTTTTGGGTTATTTGCAAGAGGCGCCTGTAGTTGTTCCAGTTGGGCCGTACCGTAGGTTTAAAATGTGAGCCCGTACCTTGGACCTCTTAAGAAAAATGTCTAGCACGTAGAGAAGGAAATATAGAAAAAGAAAGAGAACTTCCAACTTATCAACAAAAACATGATACGGTTAAAGTGCCCGCTTATATACATTTCCAACCTATAATCTTCAAGAGTACAAGCAAAAAAAAAAAAAAGCTATATAGATGCTTTAGCATTATAATTTTGCTCAAGAATTTCTTCTAGTTGTTGTCGTTGGCCTACATGAACAACTATCCTCGCAAGCATTTTAGCTGCCCTCCAGCATTCCTTCCTATTCGATATCCTGTTGCTGATAGTTGGGGTACCCAGGTGGTGAATCAGAGCTGGTAGCCAGCCCTCGCCCCGGGGGAACTACCAATATCTAGTTGGGTTATAGCTTAGTAGCATTAATCAATGCTTTAGCATCGAGTTTACACACGGGATCTCGAAAAGGAAGGACCGCTAGCTTGGAACTGACTTAAGAAGGTGGCCAAAATGCTTGTGAGGATAGTTGTTCATGTAGTAGGGTGGCTACTCCAACAGCGTATGATTCACCGCTAGCAAATGTATTACAACAAAAAAGAAGGATTTGTTGATGCAAAGTTATATTCAAAAGAAATGAATAAATTTCAGTGGGTCCTCAAACAAAATTTTAGCTGTACACCCAATGAGTTAGTAGTGATGGCCAAGCTAGTTTTGTTATCTTTAGTCCTATTCATGCATATATTTGTTAAAGGGAAAAATAGTGGCTTGTGTTATTTCAAGGTTTGTTTTTTATATTCCCAGAGAAACTATTGCAATGGACACAAAAATTTTCAAATACTGTATTGCTTTGGAAACATCAGTTATCTGTTTTGCCTGCTTGAATTGAGAAGACCCTAAGTAAAACGTTAATTAGTAAAATATACAAGGACAGAAAGCCCATAAAGTTTGCTCTTCTAGTGGAAATTTCAGCTCTGACAAAAAATCTTAATCATAAATTAGGTATATCTTTACCTTTTAAAGTCAAGAACCTAAAAACAGTAAAGAGCCCCCACAAACTCCTATTATATATCCTTTAGTTCAACACCTAGAATGCCTATCACTCTTTGTTTTACCCTTCTGCAGGGACCATCCATTGCTCAAGTTGCTTACCACCTCAACTTCCACTTCCTTTCTGGTTATCAGTTTTACCCCATAGATTTCTTCATTATGTCTGGAAATGGGTTTGGACCAGTTGACAGCAATGCTGTACCAGCAGTGCCTCAACAAAGGCAGCAAGGTGTGAGAATATTCACATGCATCTTTTGTGAGAGGAAATTTACTACCCCACAGGCCCTCGGCGGCCACAACAAAGTCCATAGGAGAGAAAAACAAATCTTGAGAAGGGAATATGGAACTAATATGTATCGTTACCTGAGAGTGACTAGGCTCTCTCTTGCTCCTCCAAATGATACAGGGGCTTTCCCCATAGCAGAATCTGAGCTTGCAATCTATAACAATAATCAGGTTATGCAGAATCAGGAGCAAACAATGGATGGGGAGCCTTATACTGATCAAGCAGGGCGGTTTATTGATCGGTTGGGGACACAGTTGGTGAATGTTGATGCAGAAGAAGCTCCATCTGCTATGTTCCAAGGAGGATTAGAGTCGCTTGAAAGTGTGGGGAGCAACAATGTTGTGGATCCTGAGGAACTGGACTTAACCTTGGGACTTTGATATAACCATAGTTGTAATAGTTACTGCGTTTATAGTTACTTCGTTTCCTTTGATGTTTTCTAGCCTTTATATTTAAAGTGAGTCTTCTATTTGCAATGAATTTCTCTTCTTACTATATCTTTCTCTTCTTACCATATCAAATAATAACATAACAAATTCAGTCCCAACACAGCTCAAAAATGACATTTGATCTTTGTACATGTAAACTTCTGCACAGAATCATTAACATAGTATGAAATGGAAGGGATGAGGTACAGAGCTCAGTAAAAGCTTCGAAATCGCCATTTTATTCATCGTAAACTTTTTGACTAATATGGTGCTCCCAATGGGATTAAGAAGATTCTTAATGCATTTTGTTTATAAAGTCAAGTGTATGGGATAATGATTTAAATCTCAATTGATGTAGGTAAAAAAATTAATCTTGCAAAATTGAGTGAAGATGAATGGCATGTATATAAACATAACATCCAAAAATGAGGGAAGCTGTACTTGGAGCTCATGCTTAATCAAACCATGGACTATAAATTGACCAAAACTAAGATAAGATCATAACATTTATCATTTGTTTATTTGTTTTCAATGATATTAGAATCATCCGACAAAGAATGGCGGCGCGTGATTGTTAGCGTATTAATCACAAGCTCTCATAATTTATAAAGATACGAATTTTTCGCTCACGGTTTTGTACTGATTCGATTTGAAAACCATTAATGTGCAACATGTTTTTTGTTGATAGCTAGTGGCCGATTCCCAACATAACCGGAGATTCGAATTTCTTTTCTTTTTCTTTTCTCCTTTCATACGTGTGGCTAAATTCATTAATTTGTACAAGAACTATCATGATCAATAATAGAAACATATTCAAAAAATTGGATGCCTTCATTTCACAATTTCTAATTCATTTTTCACACAATTCTCTTCTCAAGGAAGACAACAAAATTTAGTTTACAATCTAGACCTCAATGGTCTATCAGTTTTTTTTTTTTTTTTGGGTCAATGGACTCAATATATATATATATATGGGTCAATGGTCTTTCAGTATTGCTTGCTGCAATTCATAAGTTTTGCCTTATTAGAAATCTGTAGAATGATGTTACAAAAAACATCTTGAATTGAAAATTTTCTTATTTCTCTCTGCCTTTTCTTTTCCCATGTGAATCAGACAAATGGACGTCAATAAGTGGCCATATAGAGATAAGGTTACTCATTGGTTAAACATAACTGCAACCCTATATTTAGCTGAGCCCAAGATTTCTTCCCATATATGCAATAACCTGTGCTAGATTTGAGAATCCTGTAATTTATTTCAATTTTATCTTATTGTTATTCTTTTTTTAGAATGCACCGTGATTTTTATAAAGGCTATTCTAATGCAAATACAATGCACTATAAATTGTAACAGCTTATTCATGATTATACCAGCCGTAACGCTTTGGTATACAATTCCTTTAGAACTGTTCTAAGAATTTTGAAATTTTTTTTTCGAATGTGATGGAAAAAGATATGGAAACCATGTTCTTACTTGATAAAATGATGTCAACCTTTAGATTAGAATCCTCGTAACACCCATGCTCAGTTGACCGCATCTTTTTGAAATGTGTTATTGTTGTTTTGTAATGCATTTTTTTAACCGAAATGCTAAGCTGGTCTTTGAACCAAGGAGTACAACAGGCATTCACCATTGGGTCCTTGGGTGCACCTGGTACAGGAATAACTTAGTCTTCTCTCTTTACATTTTCTAAGTTTGGTTTCCTTCATTATTATAGTATGGATTCTAACAAAATCTTATAATGAGATAAATTTGTGTCGTAGCTCATTTTAAGTCAAAAACATTGTTGAATACATTTTATGTTTTTCTCTCTTAGAAACCTAAAAAAGGCAAAAACAAAACAATAAATCTCAATTCACAAATCCAAGTTGTTAGTGATCGATACAACATAAAAAAATAAAATAAAATAAAAGCGTAGAAAAAGAGATGGTGAAGAGAGTATCTCTTTAATACAAAAGAGTAACCTTGCAAGATGAGTACATCACATTGAAACGGGAGCAAATGTTCTACTCCAAAATTTGTCTGCCCCCGTATCCACACAACACAGGCTGAGCATCAGGGGGCGGACACATCAGTGCCAGAGAGTGAAAAACACCCCCCCAAAAAGTGTTAATCACTTTTCAGTGCTGATGTGTCCTCTCCCGGACGTCCAGCGGATCTAAGGCGTTTGTAGGGGAGCGGACGAAATCTGTGCCGCTTGGGCATACTAACAACCGTACAAACCTGGACTGAGGCAAGGAGAACCAAACCTAAGCAGGCAACTACACAATGCACTGCATATGAAGGGATTTGACCCTCAGTCTTCCATACGGAAGATAGATGCTGCAGTCACCCTGGCATGGGGCATCGGCTGGGGCTTCTTTTTAAGTACCTAATTTTCAGTTGAACATTTTTTTGCTGATTTAAACCTTACACACCCCTTTTTTTGGATACCTATTTTGTCATTTGAAAACCATTTAGCCTTTGTGTCTGGGGACTGTTGTTAAACAATTGCAGAAATTCTATATAAAACAATTAAAAAGATATTACAACAACTATAGGAATTAAACAATTAAGTTATTGCAAATCTACTATTTCAAGTATTTGCATAGAAATAATCAAACTACTCAATATACTATTAAAGAAAACAAATCAAGATTGTTGCAGAAATTAAACTAATAATGAAATCAAATGGAAATGACTTATCTGTTTGTGTTGAGGCATGCCTAGAGACAATGTCTTTAACTGTATTCACCCTCTATTCTGATGCAGAAGGGATTTGTTGATGACCGTCCCAAGATTCAGCAACACCAATTTTTTTGGACCTGTACTATATAAGAAGATTCACAATGAGTGACAATGGATATAGTCCAAATCCATTCAACACAACTTCAAATCCCAAGAAAATTTGAGTAGGGTTTTTACTTTGTTTTTTCACCAAAAACAAGTGAGAAAACATAGATAAATGAGAGAGTATAAAGGAAAGATTGAATGTTCTAGTATGTTTAACGTGAAAACCCTCTTTATATTTATAGATTTTGTAAAGACACTAAGAATGTGCTTATAGACTCATTAAACATCCATTGAAATGAGAGACAACATATATTGATGTCTATTTGGTGCCTTTGTATGCTTTCCCATGAATGGATCTAAAGATTTAACAACATTCATTTTTTTTTTTTTGTTCTGTACAATACGAACATTCAAAAATATTTTCAAGTGTTCAAACTACTTCAAATGTTCAAAAGTTCTGGCAAAATGTTGTTTTTTACTCAGAGCTTTTTGAACGTTCAAAATTCTTTTTTGATCTTTCGAACCTCTTTAAGATTCAATATTTTGAATCTTAAATACAACACAGATATGGAGGGACAAACAAATTTGGAAGTAGAACATTTGCTCCCTTTAATGGCAATGGGCAACCTGCCCTCGAGGGCTTCATTCTAGTACAGGGTCAGATGAGTTCCCTAGTACAGGGTCAGATGAGGAACTCTTCTTAGGCACACCTATTCCCATCCCTTTAATATGGCAGTATCTTTTTCATCCAAAGCATAAGTAACATACCTTTCTTCTAAAAGAAACATTAAGAAGGCAATTTTTAGGGGTCGAGTTGCCTTTGTGGCATGGCATGGGAACCCAGTTTCTAGGCATCAATAGTTGTCACTATGTCAACTTTTAGTAATCATTTTTAAAATTATCATTCTAGTTACCATGAGTTCCTCAAAATTACTTATTACTAGCAAGTGAACCTGTGCATAGTACGGGCACAGTGATGTAAACATAACATTTTAGAAGAAAAAAATGTTCTGTAAAATAATTTTTTTTGGAAGAGATTAAATACATTGGTATAAAAGGCCCTAATATATTAAAGAAAAAAGAAGAGGAAAACTATTAAAATATACATAAAAGATAATGATTGTGACTAAAAAATACAATATATCTTATATTTAACTAAACATATATGAATGGAAAACAAGAGAAGATCAATGTTTTTCACCTAATTTTCCATATATAATGGCTTGAATGGTTGAAAGTTTTTTTTTTTTATGACTAAAAAATAAAGGATAGAAATTGCCAACTAGATCATATATGTGGACATTCATTCCACATATGAGAACGGTAGTTTATTGCAACATATATATTTATTTAAAAATATATATAAATTACAAAGATAGAGAAAAGGGGTTCTAAAGGTTAATCATAATCTTACTCCATGGCTAAAAAAGCGAAGAAGAAAGAAAAAGATAATGATCCAATAGAAATGAAACATGAGCTAATCATGGAACATAACTCTGTTAGAGAAAAACAATCCCTTGAAAATGACCAAAAAGACATCTTATTACATAAAAACGTATCTCTCTAAATTGCTTCTTCTCTCCTAATTGATTTAAACTTGTTAAAAATAATGGTACAGCTCTTCAATCATCAAAGATGGACAAATTGCTAGTTTTTTTTAAGGGATCCTTTAAGAAATTACTGCATGGCCGAATAAATCAACTTCCACATCGGTTACGATATAATTAAGTATCTCTAACAATTAAGCAGTTGATTAAGATATGTCATATATCAAAAGTTATAGGAGAAAAATATTGACAAAGAAAGTAATCAAAACCATACTCATGCAAGCCTATAATGACGAAATTGAAATAATAAATGAAAACACACCCATCAACTGGCTTCTCTAATTCCCCTAATTTCTTAAAGAGAAATCTTCTTGCAACTATAAACATTCTTCAAATCCCCAACTCTTCATAGTTGCAAAATCTGAAGTTCTAAACCCAAAGACTAAGCCTCATACAAGATTAATGAACAACCAATAATTATATAAAAAGAAGAGAACGTACACCTTCCTTGTGTCAAGATTCGACAACAATAGATAAATAAATATATAAATAAAAATACAGTGATCTAATATACTTAGAAATTGGAAAATGAAAATATTCTTAATGAATACTTTTCACAACAAACAAAAACCCCTTCAGAGCATGTCATGGCATTGCAGTCCAACTGGCTTGATTTGAATCAAAGAAGATGCAAAAACCCAAGAAAAAAAATTAGGTGTTTTAGATGCTCAAACTTTGATGCACATCTCTGAGAAGAGGACACTCCGGATTCTGTGCACCCAAAATCCGTGTTTAAAGACCTGTGAACACTCACATCAGTATTGAAAACTGATAAGCACATGTCCCAAAATTACAAATCACTTTTCAATGCTGGGACGAGTGTTCTCAACCCCTGACACCCCTGACATGCATTGTGCATGGATTCTATGCTCACAGACGCCAAGCCGGTGGAAGTTAGAGATTTTGTAACTTCTTCATTGTTCGTTCCATTATCGGCATTAATGTCTTAGAGAACCTTAAAGATCCCTAAAATAGAAAAATAATGAAACAAGTAAGGGATTAACGTATGATATAAGCAAGTTGGTGTTTTAAATTTCAATCCTTCATATTTTACCTAACAGCCACAAATTTCTCTCCACGACTCTCCATCAATCCAGAGATATTAGAATTATGAAACTCAATAAAATATTTTAGAAAAGCCGCTAGCAAAAAAGTACATAAATAACAAAATTACATGTATGGGTTGTCTCCCGTTTTCTTAGAGTGATGTACCATTGATGGCTTCAAGAGAAAGACTCGAGGATTTCTAGTTGCAAGAAAGTGGTTAAAGCTTTAATAACAAAAAAAGGTTTAAACTGGACTTCAAAGGTTGATTAGATTGGAGTTCAAGACCACTATCAACTTTATGAATTTATTAGCTTATATGTACGTAACATAGTTGTTTTTTGCAAATTCATAATCCCTAAACTACCATGGGAATGTTTCAAACTCCATTTCTTATCTACAACCATATATCTTCTCTACGATTGCATTTAGGGATAGTGTCGCCTTAGTATGTGGCATGGGAACCCAGTTTCTAGGCATCCATAGGTGTCCACTGTGTCAACTTCTAGTAATCGGTTTTAGAATGATCATTCTAGTTATCATGAGTTCCTCAAAATTACTTATTATAAGAAAATATTACTTAATAAAATTAGCTATTAGAAGGATAATTATAGCTTATTGACCATGTAAATTTTTTTAATTGGTCTTGTCCCTTTTCTTAATTAATACAAATTTACCTTATTTATAAATAAAAACAAATAATAATTTCTAATGGATTAGTTCAAAGGTATTATAAAATACTGCTAAACATAATTTAGACATCGTTTGATGTTTTAATTGTAATTAAAGAAGCAATGTGTTCTCATGGCAGTTTAAAGCCAATAATATAGTCCTTCATCTTTTGAGCCCTACTAACCATTTGACTGGTAAATATTATATTGTTGTTTATGATTCCTTGATGCAACAAAGTTGTATTATTTCACAAGATAAAAATGTTACTTATTGGTTGCATGGTGTAAGATTGTCTTATTTCTGTATAATATTTTTATTTCATTTTTATATATGTAGGAAAGTAGGTTAGTCGCTTGTTGTTAGAGTCAAAGATGGGTTTTGTACCCAAGTCTGTTGATCCAAATACCAACTTAACATGTTGTGCATCATCATAATATAGCATTTTTTTTATAAATCTTGATGCCTAATTGGTGGATTTTTTTTAGTGAAAAACAGGTTTAGGGTTTATTGCAAAAATTCAATTCGAAATTATTTACTTCGTTGTTCTTGCTTCTTGGTGATATTCTAGATCATACTTGTATTTTGGTTCTTTTTGCTTCATTACCATTAAAAGATAATTAAACTCTTAGCTTTTATATTGTATCAAATAAAGTTATATGTTCAACTTGATGGCATTTTTATTCAAATATTTATTTTTGTTGTTTTTCTAGTAAATCTAAAACTAAATTATATCTTTGTCACTTTAATAAATCATTTAGCTTTGTATTTTGATCAATTTATTTAAAAATCATATATTAAAATCAGAAAAAAGAGATTTATAATATGGCATGTATTAAGCTTTTTTAAAATCCTTTTTTCCTCTCTTTATTATCTCTAAATATCACTATACTTATTTTCCTGTTTACTTTTACCATATAGTTCTTGGAAAATTAATCTTTAATTTTCTTTTCTTATATTTTTTAATAGGGCTGCCAATGAGTCGAGCTAGCTGGGCTCAGTTGGGAGCTTAGCTCATTGTGAGTTGAGCCTCCAATTGAGCATGTTTAGCTAAGTGAGCTGGGCTAAACTGCACAAGGCTCAGCTCTCTAAAAGCCTGGCTCATTAATTAAGGGTCTTATATATGTATATAACATATATACTATTGCTTACTATATTATATATTTAAATATTAAATGTAATAAAAAAATGACCTGCATTGTTGTGATCAATGTGTGAACACACCGTGGGCAACATGTGATATGTATAAGATTAAAATCATCAAAAAATGTGCTCAATTCAAAAGATAGGTACCAAAATGAGGCATCAAATGCAAAAACACATTACGTGTCAATCTGTTGTACACGTGATTCAAACTGAGTTATCACCTCAATCAGAGTTTGGTGAGTGAACCTTAGCCAAGCTTAGCCCTTAGGCTTGAGCTGCACTTAAGCTTAATCCTTACGTGACAAGCCTAAGTTAAGCAGGGTAAAGCTCGGCTTAGCTTAGCTCGTTGACACCCCTTTCTTCATACAACTATCTACAGCCATTAATCTACATTGTGTGAATAGGCTCTCTATAGGGATAACCTTATAATCCTTGTTGACCGGTCTATCCTCCTAGTAAAAAAAAAAAATTTGTATTTGACACCTTTTAAATCTATTTTGAAAAATTACTAAATGTTTTTCTTTAATTCATTTTTAAGATATGCTTGCTATAAAAATATTTAAATGTCATTTTGAATAACAGGATTCCACTCACGTTTCATTCCTTTGTCCAAATTCATATCTTCCATAAACTCTCCCGTTTTCTCTATTATCTTTTCTTACATGCTCCTAAGTCAATTCATTGGCTAATGTTTTTTGCAATAATCTATTAATTTTTCTTCCTAATTTTTTTCAATGTTTTCATTTATTCCGACTAGGGTTGCATATGCACTAAACAAAATTACCATATGTTTTCCTACAACAAGATAATTAATATTATACTATCACCTATTCTCTTAACATCTAAAAATCATCATTTATGTTGTGTGGAAGCCTAGATTTGGATTATCCACAATAATAAATAAAAAAAGAAATTAATGTAAACAGCACACACACAAAGAACAAGATAATTAAACGTGGTTTTGCTTAGAGCCTACATTCACGGGCAAAGACAATCAAAAGAGTTTTCACTATATAAAACCATAGATTACAAGAGCTTTTTGGCTATCTTCTCTTCCCAAACCCTAACTCGGTTACAAGAGAAGAAAAATCCTTAAAAGAATCCCACTTTTATGATTATAATAGAAGAGCCCTAATCCATATTTGGAAACCTAGGTTCACATGGATGTCCACTTCCTAAGATAACCCATGTTTCTAAAACCATGTAAAACTACAATACGGTGGAGTTGTTGAATTCAACCTAACGACTCTGGAGTCATGTGAATTTATGCCATCAACTCAACACTTTAAACCCTTATCTACTATTATTTTACAACATTCCTATTATTATATCTGCCTATGTACCAAAGTTTAAAGTTATTACTATAACTTTTATCCCTTTTTCTCTTAGTCTCTAATCTCTATACAATATTGAGTTTCATTCCTTTTTATTGTATTTACCAACATGCTCTTACCTATTAAGGTTCCTTATATGTTTCAAGTTGTAATTTCTTTACTTGCACTCGTCTATTGTGTGGATCTCTCTCTCTATTTTTTTATTTTATAAAAAATTGTGTGGTGATCACTTTAAAGGATGCCTTATCTAATCTTCATTGCATTCAAGTGACATGCATTGCATAGTTTCCAGGGAACTTCCTAACATAAAATCAAAATAACAAAGTTTTCAAGGTTCATGTTTATATTTCAGCTGTTGACCAGAGGCAACCCTCCCCCACTAATTAGGCTTAAGAGCAAAGTGCCAAAAAAAAAGAGAAGAAGATAATAATAATAATAATAATAAACTTTGTCAAAGTTTGCACTGAAGAATTCTGAAGTGTTAGCATAAATGAATGCGATCATATGATGGAGTTCCAAAGAAGTAGAAGAAGGGATGTACCTTTGAGGCCACAAGATTTACAAGAGTTTAAGGCCTTATAACTCACATGTTTCATATATAGAGGATCAGGACTTACCATTGGATGGATCCCTGGATCCCATCTACTAATTTTCCCATAACAAAAATCAACAAGATAAAATGAGTTTTTAATTATTTGTTCTGTATTATTTTATTTTAGCTATTTAAAGCTCTAATGGATTTTTCTTGACCATTTAAATGAAATACGAAACAAGGGTTGTGATTTGGAATCATTTGTTCAAGCTGATTTTGATCTAATTGATCTTATAAGTGGGGTCAATATGAAGGTGGCATCATGGTCCTCTTATCAAATGACACGTGGCAGTTATAGGTTCCATTATACCATTATTGTAACCCCTTATTACCTGAGATATTCCTTAAAAAAATGATAAATGATGCCTTAAATCATTATTTATCTTGTACACTCCACCAGAGTCACTGACGATGGGCTGTGATGAATGCTTAGGCCCCCAGGATTTAGTGCCCCTTAAGTACCCCTAACTTATTCCCTACATGCAAGGGGGACACATTACATCAAAAATTGATTTACACCCTCCCCTAAAAAGTGTAAATCACTTTTCGAAATGATGTGTCCCCCCTGCATGTGGGGGACAAGTTAGGGACACTTTAGAAGGGGGCACTAATTGCCACCCACTACCTAGGATGCCATAGTGATTCGACTAGACTTGTAGAATAGTGTAGGAGAGGTTGCTTTGATGCATATTGTTGTGCCTTACTATATTACATGGATTTGAGCCCAGGACCTCTCACAAATAGATGAACCTAGGGTTGTCAATGAGCTCAGCTCGGACTCGTCACATAAAGACAAATCTCAAACGAACCACGAACCTGAGGTGCTAAGTATATATATATTAAAATTCTTAACCAAACCGAACTTTTTTGCGAGTTGAGCTTAGTGAATCTCGGCTCAGGTTCACTTAGGAAATAAGTTTGAAACAAGGCTCAAGGTCGAGACGAGCCAAGCTAGTTGGACTCATTGACAGCCCTAGTGAACCCATTTTTCTTGCGTTGCGATGGTGGTGCATGTTTCCCATAGCATCAACTGTCAATTATTCGGTTATATATACCTATTTGGTATGCCTTAATGCAAATATAGATGCATCTATAACCAATTCGTTTATTTGGCTACATCTCATCAGTGCCCAATAAGGATGTATTTTTGAAATAAATAGGGTTAAAGTGGCTTAGTGTCCAACAAGGATAGACTATCTCAGTTATCAATTAGGCTTCAATGTATTTTAAAGAGCAATTGAGCTTAGTAAAATTTTTGTATTCCTGTTCAAACCCCAATGTAACTAATATTTATATTATAACATTATAGGTCATGTTATGTATAATACACTATTTGAATACCTTAACCCTAACCAATTTTTCATCCCCCATTCCTATTTTGTATGAAAGAAAGTTGAAGTTTTATTTAAAACCTCTCCATTCCTAGGTTGTTATAATTTTTTTGTAAATATCCACAAGATACCTGAATTCGATCATATATTCGAATAAATAAACAAATATTAATAAAAATATGCCTATATCCACATTGTATTTGGTCTGTTTACAACCGGTAATTGTAACACCCCGCATCTATTTTTGGTAAGCCCTAGAGTTCCGAACTCGACACTATATGTCTATTTATGGTACCCTTTGTATATGTGAGCAATAGGGTTAACCTTAATGCTCTAAAGGTGTAACTTATGAAGGATTAAGAGAGTGTTGACCCCGTTTGATTGAACTTGGGAAACCCAAAGAGCAAGAAATATAGAGCTGGTGTTGGTGATCGATTACCAACCCCATGATCGATCACATAGTGATCCATCACCAATGTTCGTGAT
>JAOXJP010130130.1:0-13622 GCA_025762735.1 Platanus orientalis | reverse complement strand
GGCCGATCCCGATCTGATCCGGGCGATCCGAGCCCGGATCGGGCGAGTTTTAGAACCATGCCCACAGCCATGTCTCCCCCTCACTTTTCTTGATTCCCAAAATGATTTTTCGCCAAATCTAGCCATCACTCTGCGCCATAAACTGTCTCTCCCTACCACAAATCTCCCAAGCCACTTATCCAGTAAAGCCTTATTATGAATTCGAATCTTCTTGATACCTAAACCTTCACTAGTTACTGGCCTACAAGAGGTATTCCAGTCGACCATGTGATATTTATGATGGTCAGGTCCATCCTCCCAAATAAATCTCCTAAACATAATCTCCATTCTATTAGTCACAGATATTGGGATTATAAACAGAGATAAGTAATTCAGCATGGCTACCAAGGTTGCCTTTACCAACGTCAATCTACCACCTTTCAACAAGCTTGGGACTTTCCAAGCATCCAATCTAGAGGATATCCTCTCAAATATTGGTTCCCACAATGCCTTTGATTTGTAACTTGCACCCAAAGGAAGACCAAAGTATAAAGAAGGGAGGGAGCAAATTTTACAACCCAGAATCCAAGCCAAGCTCTCAATATCACAATCATCCCCAACCTGGAAAATCTCACAATAACAAATGTTTGAACATGTAAACAATCTAAATGGAAATGTCTTCCTCCTTCAAGCTAGCAATGGTCCACATGATCCACCCCAAAGGATTTGGACCAATACAAGGGTATTACAGATTTTAAGTTTACCTTACTGGAGTGCAGAGATCATTACCATTTTGAAATTAGCTCCTAAGCCAACAGTCAGGCATCCTCTATTAAATGATTTAATATTTTTTCTCTAACATGGGCAACAACCCCTTGTCCAGTAGTTGGAGCCCCAGCTATCTACATCTTCCTTTCCATTTCGCTTAAGCTTTAAAGCAAAGCATCCATTCTCCTCCAGCTTTGGCTCTTAGCCATCAACCATAAACTTTTGTGTATGCTTGTTGAACTGGTTTCCCATCTCCATTGCCCAATTACATCTGGGGGACTTTTGCCTAAAAAAAGTGGCCTCTAGACAAGGAAACCTTAGCCAGTGGCATTACTAGAAGAAACTATCATAATCTTCTCAAGCATTGAGGATCAACAAGCAGTCCTTTCTTCCTTCTTTGAATCAAAGCACACACAAGGTTCAGTAAGAACTGTTTACCTATATAGTTTATCTACATACACCCTTTACCATTGACCAAGATAATTTGTAACTCTTCATACGCTGTCCTGTTTCCTTAAAAATGATCAACCAGGCAAGAATGTGCCCTTCATCAATCTAAGGTTTCCTAAAATCCATTTCTCCGTTTACTTAATCTTGAGCATTTCTATGTATTTGTTTTTCATTTAAAAAAATCACAAACAAAACAACCTAAATTGCTATGCCACGCCAATTTAACCTGAAGGTTTTCGAAGAAATCAATAGGAAAAAAAAAACATATAGAAAAGGTGAAGGTTTCCACACATCAGAATCTGAAGGCAATTAAAGGTTACAAGTAATGACAAATCTAGACCAATGTACTCCCACACCAAAAATAACCAAAACGAAAAAGACAGGAGAGTCAAGTCTACAGAAACTTTCCCTCGGGGTGGCTGGCACTGAAGAAAACTATATCCCCCCAGCCTTCTCACCAGTCACCATGCCAGTAAAGGTACTGTTTATCACTAAGATAAATTCAGATAACCTCCTGATGCAGGACCAAAAGGGAATGATCTGGTTTTCTGATACTAAGACCAAAAAGATTGAATATTTCAGTAGAATTTGGTACAAATACAGGTTTGATGAGTAAAACAGGGTAAAGGATTTTAAGGGAGAAGATTGAGAAATCAGAGTTGAGGAATATTTATGGATGGGTTTTGGGGTTGAAAGTACGAAGGAATGATATAATTGAGAGGTCCCTAGGAATTGGTTCTGAAGGAATAGGCTTGTGAATTCAATAAACTGTTGAGGACCCAGGGATTTAAGAGAAAAGGCAGTAATAGAGTAACCTACAGAAAAATAATTGAAAAACAAAGAAGAAGATCAGTAAGGATCTTATTTTGCCCTTCTTTTTTATGATCGGTATAGGCATTTGCAAATGAGATTGGAATCCCATTCTGGGAAACAAACACCAACAATTCCACGAGGGTAGAGCAGATATTTATGACCATGGCCATTGAGATAAAGAACCGGATGGCTAGTCAACCAGCAATGAATGTCAACAAACCAATAACAGTACAAATACAGGGGCAGCCGGTTATTCAAAAGAGCAGCTGCTGCTCTTCTTATTAAATTGGATCCCGTTCCAAAATGGATTCGGCGATTTTCTTATGATGTAAGATATTTCAGAATCACCGCATCTCTCCAAGAGCATCAGGGTGGGAGTCTCTCTTCTCCAGCTCTCTTCTCCAGCAATAGTGCAGCAACAGCAAGATTAACAAAGTTTCCAGTGGCTAATATGCTCCATCAGTCTTTTGGAACGTAAAAGGCCCTTGAGTTATAGAGCTTTGAAGATCTGCATTAGTGTCTTTCTACAATTCAAACTCTCCGATTTGTTAACAATGGCAAGGAATGAGTAAGTTATGTTCTTCCGGTGAGTATTTCCGGTGTGAATCTGGCAGAGTATTAATTATGTTTGTCTCGCACAGAGGTCCTCCATGGATGGACCTGAGAAGGTTGGGGGTACGATTCATCGCAACATAATCCTCCATTAAAGGCCTAGTATTCAAAGAAGGTATCCTCAGTCGATAGAGAAAGGGATGCCTTCAAAACCAAATTCCTGCAAAAACGCTTTGATGAACTGAGAATGGCCTCAAGAGAAGGAAGTTGTAATGAGAAGGATCAGGAAAAGGACGTAATCATGATAAATAGAGATGAGACAGCTGGAGGAAGCAAATTTGGTTCTCTAGTTGGCCGGGTTCTGAGGGATGATCCTAGTGCTCAAGCGATTAGCATGTGGGGAAAACGTACTTAGAGGATTTCAGGGGAACCAAGAGTGAAGAAAACCCCAATAATCTTTTCATGTTTGGTTTCCCGTTCCCGGAAGCAGATCCAATAGTCCTAATGGAAAGCAGAAAATACTGGAGTGGTGGCAGAATCATCCTAGATGTAAGGCACCCCAGAGCAGGGTGTTGGGGCTTCACTTTGAAAGAAGATGGCACCTTGATTAAGGTGTTTGGGATCCAAGCACATTTATGGGCCCTCCCCACATTCATGAGAATAGAGGAAAGATGCGAAAGCTTCATATAAGCAAAATTCCAGAAGCAAGATTCATCAAAAGCCGCATCGGAGATCTGGATTTCGGACGAGGATCCCATGTATCAACTGGTTGTTTGGAGGGAGGAGCTGCTGGTGATTTCAGTAGCTGGGCCACTGGAAAGAAAAGAAAAGAAAATCTAAGGCTAGGTCTTGAGAAGCCTGTCGTCAGTGATAGGGCAGGAGGAAGAAAACAAGGTGAGGAGAGGAACCAAGGAGTGGGGGAAAGGCTCTCGACCAGTGAGTTTGCAAACCTCATCAAAGAAAGGAATGGGAGGGATGAAGTGGGTCTGGTACAGTCATACAGGCAGAACCTGCAGGTGGCTTTTCATTGGCAAACGCTGAAAAGCAGCAGGGCTTCAAAAATTAAATGGTGGACAAAGGAATTGTAGAAGACAACAAGTGGCCTAATCATAATCGCGTGTAGGTTCCAATGAGAAAGGAAACATGATGACTCTGATCTCATTTCTAGGTGTAAATCAGATTCTGCCTTGGATCAGCTCCGGACCGGCCTTGGATTGACTAGATCGGATCAGTCCCTAACTAGGATGGATCAGTTGATCTGGATCAGAATGGGCCAATTTAGGTCCAATTCGAATCGGAATCAGTCGAGACCAATCCCAACCCCGATTCCAATTTTTAAAACCATGAGGAAAGAATGGTGCATATCAATTGGCTTTGACCAAACCAAGGCTCATTGGGCAAGGTGTGAGACAAGGTCAAACCAAGGTGGGGCACCGGTTCGTATGACAAGTGAAAGGGTACGCTACCTTGCACTGTTTAAAAAGGCACACGATAGACAAGGCCATGTCTTACAAAAGAGAAGGGTTTCTTTGTCTGACAATGCATTTAGAATAAATGTGGAAGTTCTGGAGCAGCTGAGTGCGAAGAAATTTATAGGCCTACAGTTCCATTATTCTCCAGTGTGACTCCAGAAGTTTGAAGGTGCGAGTGTGATGCTTTCAACCCTAAGTGTGACTCCTAGGTTAAAGATAGTGACTCTAGTTGGTAGCTTCTTCTCTTTCTCTATTCTTTGTTTTCTGTTATTTTCTTTCATTGCAGATTTCTCTATTAAAGCATAGAGAGAACAAAAAGGTGAATCACCGCAAAGGTGATATCACAAGACCACAACAAAAGAAAATTACAAGCTCTCTCCCCAAATAGATTCCCATTCCCCATCATCAAAAGATGCCCAAACTGAAGACCACTCCAGAAGGGACTTATATTAGATTATGTTCAGTTTAAAAGTGATATCGTGGACCAAGGAATAAATCATTCTAAGAGTTTGTTTTTTCAGTGAATATGTTCTAGTTACCCAAGTGGTTTTTACACTGAATGAACGGCACCACAAATTCTTTGTCAAGTGGAAAGTGCAACCACATGCCACATATCCTCGATCACTACAGTTGATTTTCAATGTTTGAATCTCAACTAGTACGAGTCGTATAAAGCTCTTCACTAATCAGAGTCAAGTGTTTTCGAGCCGGGGACAAACAACAGGGATCAAAGATAGATAATAAAAGGAAAATACAAATAAGTCTTCATGAAGTTCTTGCATTCTCTTTTGGAGAGTAGAAAGCTCCATGCTGCTTCTTCTCTAGCTGTGGTAAAAAAAAAACAAAAGGCAGCAACCATAGAGAGGCTGCTACCATAGAAAGGCTGATGGAACTGCATTTTCAATCCCCAAAACGTACGAGAATGAGGTTCACAAATCAAGTATGAGGAAAACCACTCCAGCAATAGGTTCACAACTCCAATATGAGGTTTAGAGTACATCTCGTAATATATAGATATATATATATATATATATATATATATATATATATATATACACACACATACATGCATACATACATATATATATGAGGTTTAGAGTATCAACGGCTGATAAGAATATGAAAAGAAACAGTCTATTTATATTCTACGATCAGAATGATGGTTCCTAATAAGACAGAAGATGGATCTAGAATTCTAGATAGGTAACATGCGTCATCAATAGAAGTTTATTAGCTGAAGGTTAAAACAAGAAGAAAAAACCAAGCAGGAAGAGAATTTGGAGCTTTGGGGAGAGTAAACAGCTTCTAGGGGCTTGTTAAGAAAGAAAAAAAGTGTGGCGAGGATTTGGAGCTTTGGGGGAGAGTAAATACCTTCTAGGGTATTGTTAGTTATTTCTTTGATGGTGAACCTGAAAGGAAAGGGGCAAAAGGGTGTCGGATAAAGAAGCACTGGCATCTCTGCAAGAAACACTATATTAGGGAGGGGGGGAGATTTTAACAGGAGAATAGTGAAAAATGAAAAAGATCATGGTGGTGGGGACAAAGACTAATGATGTGAAAAATAACCAACTACATTCGGATTTTGGGAGGATAAAGGGTGGAATAAGTAAATTCATACTAAAAGAAGAGAGTGTTAGTTGGGTCATAAAAGGAATAGAGGAAGCTAGGAGAACAGATCTAAGGATGAGGATACTAAAAACAAGAAGAGAGAAGAATGGAGTGGTTCAGCTAGAAAGAAACCAGAATAAGAGCGGTTGATTCTTGAGGTTGGAGGACATTACCAGAGAAGGTAGAGAAGATAGGGTTATTATGAATAGGATCTGGATGGGAGAAGTTACGTTCACTCTAAAAGTATTTCTGGAAAGGAAAGGAGAGGGTACTGGAGGGTAGGGATGCGGGGCGTCTCAGCATTAAGGGGAATGAAGGGTTACGGGTGCAAAGAGAACAGATTTTCAAGGAAGCACAGCTGGGGTTGGGAGGAGAGAACAAATGGGATCAGCAGTAGATGGGGAGGGAAGTGGAAGAATAAATGGTCGTCAACCCTTCAATGGAGTCTGTCAGCAGAAGGTGTGCACAAGAAGTGGGGGCTAACAGAGTACGAGAAGAGGAAGGGAGAGGAGAAAAGAGGGGGAGATTCCAGCAGGGTATCAATGGACCCAGTAGAAACAGTGATTATCGAGTGGTGGGGGAGGTCCTGCACAAAGGAAAGAGATTAGTTATTAAATTAAAGTGTTCAGAAAAATAAAATAAATTTGGGAAATAGGTGCACGGGGTAGTTTGCTAGTGTAGATGCTTCAGTAGATTAAATGGAATGTAGGGAGGGCATATGAAAGTTTTTGGAAACAAATAAAGCCCCTGTTCTGTTTCCTTTTTCAAAGAAGCAGACAATGGTGTTCCCAGAGCCTAGAGTTTGCAAAGCTATGCAACAGGGTGGGTTCATCAGCGATCTGACCAGGAAAAATAGCATTCTGCAGGTGGTGACCTGTGGTTAACTCAGTCCGTCCAGGGAGTCTTTTCTGTGAGGGGGTACCTTTAAGAAGGCCAGCACATAGTAACAAAACCACCACTTCTCTAAAATTCTAAATGCAAGTTGGTCAACTTCCACCGGTTGTGCACTTGCTGTAAACCTGTCGTGATAAACCAGATGCTTACTAATCACAATTTCAGTTTCTGTATTGATATCCACAACTCCAACAATTCTCTCCAATGAAGTTACTATAGCTATCAATCAAGAATACGTGAGGTTTAATCTCAGAAAAACATTCTGGGTGATAAAAGGCATGCAAAAGAAGTATTAAAAAAGGGGGCGGGGGGGGGGGAGGGAACTAGCACACCTCCTCCCTCCCACTCAAAACAGTATCAATATTATACCCGTGTTTCAGGGTTCTTAAATGATAGGAAAGAAAAGGACCCCCCTTGTCCTATCTCAAAAGTAAGCATAATGTAAAGATGTCCGTGTTCATCTGCAAATTAACTATCATCTAAGAACTCTAAAAACTTGAAAAACAATGTAAGCCGGATACCAGTTAACACAAAACCATATGCCTATGGCCTATTAAATAATCATAATGCAAAATCATTGTAGCTGAGGCAAAAAGGTAAATAGCATGGTAAAGAAGCTACTAGGGAGTTTTGAGCATGGATGCTCGTACATGCTCAAACTCTGGGTGAAGCAAATAGCATGTCATGTAGATTTTAAACAAAGCTAAAATCTTTGTATGCAATAATCTTATTGCTGTTTTTCTTTTTTGTGGCATCACCTTCCTGGTGATCCAATCTGTTATGTATCTTTATGCTTTTTAATCTTCAATAAATTCAGCTCGTTACCTCTTAAAAAAAGAAAATTTTTCTTGCCCAACTATTGCTAGTATGATTTCGATATACCACCTTCAATAGCATAAAATTTGTACTTTTTTACTATTTGAAGATGTACATAGCCTAGGTTTTCTAAAAGGAAGAAAATATTCTGTGATTACAAAGTGTCTGTACTCTAGCGCTTATGGTGAATTATAAGCTGATACATATTGTGTTTGGGGTTCAAAAAAGTGTTTAGGTGTAAAAAAAGAGACGAAATTCAAAAACATATCATGTGTCAATCAATGGCATGCCTACATAGGCCTGTGTCAACACAGACATTCATTCTTGAACATAAATATATATTTCAAATCACTAATAAAAAAGTACATATTCCGAATTTTTCTCTAGTATCTTTAAATATGCACCACCAGTCAAGAAAACTAAAGATAAACTACCTATGCTTGCATCCATCCATGCTGATTTTGTGCATCTAATATCCACCAGATTAAAGTTATGGACAAGATAGTACCACTAATCTAAGGAGGATTGTGGAAGTCGGCATGCCAACGATGTGGATAATACAGTATCTTATTGGCAATAAAGAAGCAGAAACAGCTATTTGCATGGCATCTAGCTGATGTCCTTGTTAGTCGCTATACCAACATGTAACTGTCCAGCAGTTTCACAAAATAAAAAAATAAAAATGAAGGAATCTTATACTCAACCACAGGATTTCTAAAATGAGTAAATTTGTCCTCACGAGAACCACAAGGATATTTTATGTCGATTAATTTTCTGAAATAACGTTGGATGTGAAAGATGGAAATCACTGTTTCACACTAGTGGCTTATGAAAAAAAAATTGTCTGTGGCGCAATTGGTTACAAGAAAAACTTCATAACCATATAAACAATAGAATAGCTCCTCATATATGACTGCATTCTAGATTTCTTGTCTGTTTATCATTGTCCTAGATATCCACAACACTAAGGACAATTAATTCTTTCATAGGTTCCTGTGTTGGATAAACATGTAGGACAGACTTGCTAGACAATCATCAATGTAGCGATTATGACAAAACCTCATTTTCATTTGGACTTTCATATTGTCTACATAATTATTGTGAAGTTCTGATTTGTTCCAATTCAAAAAAAAAAAAAAAAATCCTAATCAAATTTCATGTGATATGTTTCCATATATATCTTACACTTACATGAACCGTCAATCTCCTCACATTATTATAGATGTGTAGAAGATTGTCCACGTGTCAGGACTTTCAGTGATTATTAATTGCTGTCACCAGCAAACATGTCCTCAAATTTTCATAAATTTGGAGTAGAATAACACATTTAAATTTGATAATTCCTGTGAAGTTCCACCATCCAATATGAACAAAGAAAAAGTTACACTGGATAATAATGTTCACAGTTTAGAGGTGTCCATTTGGGTATCATTCATTGTATTTGAAAGAATATCAAGGCCAATTGGGTCCCAAGAACAGTATTTGTTTGTCATTAACATGATTTTGTTGGAAATATCAGACATTGAATTTCTAAATACACATAAAGGAAGGTGCCAAGGTCATTTATTTATACTTACAAGTTCTATATTACAATCTTGAAAGGAACAAACCACTAGTGAAGTGCAAAAAGAACACAAGAGGATTTGTTGAGCTCATTTTGATGGCATTTTTCTTGGCAATCCAGGGATGTGGTACTTCTAGAGATATTGAAAGGTATAACTATCACATGCAATTGGATTGCACATCGTATTTTTCTGAACAAGAAAAGAGAGAGAGAAAAGGAAGAAGAAAGAAGAGATTGGATGGTTAAAACTGAAGATCAAATCAGATCAATTTTCAGCTTAAGAGGTCATTGACACGGCATCCATCAAGAGGTGGAACCCAAGTCCCCTTGCATCAGCAACATGGGGACCACTATGTCATTGGTGGACTACCCTACAGCCTACCTGATAGATAACATTAGTGTCTTTAGCGGTAAATTTTAGAAGAAGAAGGATTACATGAGAGATCGTATGTATCATTTTTCCCCATTTTCACATATATTTAGCATGTGCTGTGAAAGCTGGTTATACTGACCATGAAAGCATTCCCTTGCTTCTCCAGCCATCAGTACAATATCACCACTTCGAAGGATCATTGCTATTGGAGGATCCTCTCTAGACTTCCCTCCCAGTAGAAAAATAGCCTTGCAGCCCAAACTGAGGGATAAAAAAGAAAAGAATATTTATGGATTCCATAATGAAAATTTAGATATGCAAAAATATTAAATAACAAAATACCTGATGCTTACTATAGGTTTAGTCCAATCTGCTTCCATGTCATCTAGGTGACCTCCGAGCATATCACCTGACGAAGAATTTGAAGGTAAAAATATAGTTTTTACAACTCATAGATTCACTCTTGGTAATTACTCAGGTCTAGATGTTTTATTAGTTCTAGTCTCAATTTGATAGCCAAATAATATCTTAAATATTAATTGTAACATATTATCTATTAAATATACTGTTTAGTTCTAAAATGTAGATCTGCATACCTAAACCAAAGTAATTCACTATTGCAGCTTCAGGCCGGAATTCTTCCCCCATCGGCATAGCAGGTACTGCCATTCCTTTAGCAAGTTCACAAAGTGTCTCTGGGATCTTATTATGTGGGAGAGAACAATCATAGTTGCGCTGCACCATGACCATCATCAATTTAGAGAACACAAAAATCAGAATATGTATCAATTACCGAATAACAGAGTGTGTGTGACTCTGCCACTTTTTTTTTTTTTTTTTTTTTGGGGGGGGTGGCATTGCCAGCCCCAGGATAAAGGAGAGGGTTGTGTCAAGTTGGCAGCCAGTACAAAACCTTTTAACTAAACCCAGCTAAGCATGAATCCTCAAAATTCATAATTTCAAGCTTATTTCAAAATGAATGAATTTGGCAAAGAATTCTTTGACATTTTCCTATTGCCAAAATCAGCATGATCCAATGAGAGTTCACAAATGCCTCTAGAATCTTGTTTTGTGGAAGAGAACAATCACTGTTGCGCAGCTTGCACTGCACCTTGAACATCATCAATTGTTCATGAATATGGCAATGACACTGAATGTGGTACAGATGATCAATTTACCTGAACCATCCAGTGGTTACTGAGAACTTGGTGGGCTTTTATTGTCCACCAACTTCATTCTTAGGATAATGTATTCAAAACCAGTGGGGTGTTATCTAAGGGATTTGTCTATAAGCATTTCCTTGGTTCTGACATTTAGATCTGAAGCACATAGGGATAATGCAGAAGATTCTGGTACAAAGGTGTAGATATGAGCAAACCTGTCTTGCACACATGTTGCACACATGCAGGTAGGCCTATATGCTACTGACAAGTGAATGCTTGGCAGAAATATGGCTGCATGACAAGTTATTACTCATATAAACAGATAACTCATAATGTTCATTTTGTAAACTTCACCGTCAACAAAACAATTTCATCGAAATCCTTGCCCAAAAGCCCTAGAAATCAAAATACATACCGGAAATCATAAAGCATGCCTCTTTAGGAAGTAATATAGGGTTCTTTTGGTCATGTGGACAAGGTAACCCACCCCATGAAAACCAATACATTTATACATGTGTAATCCCTAATTTGCTTTAGTTAAATGTATATATAGCAGGGGTATATTGGTCAAGAAGAGTAGCTATAATAGTAAAACGTGAACAGTAACTTGCAGGGGTATATTGGTCAATCCTGATATTTTATCACTAAAATAAAAAGGGGACATGTATCTAATTTGTATGATACCCGACTTTTCTCCACATTTCTTCTCCTCTTCTTTTCTCCAGTCTTTTCTTCGTTTCAATCCTCTTTATATATTCTATAATGATTTTGCATGGTATTAAGCAGGTTCCGAACTACTATTGTACCTAAAACCTTCAACCAATTATTCTCCATTATTTTTTTGTGGTTCATATGTGGAGATCTGGTCGATAAAGAAGGTTTATCTTTTTCTTCTTTTATGTCATTGTGCAACCATTTTTTTTTTTTGGATAGGTAAACGTTAGTGGTTAATTTATTAGTAGGTGAAGAGGGAATTTGAACCCAGGTCTATGGTATGACACCCACAGATTTTACCAATTAGCAAACTGGCATCTTCGTTGTGCAACCACTTATTTATTCACTGTCCAATGACTAGTGCAGTTTGGGGTTTTTCTTTCTTACTCATTTGGGTGTGCCACGGATCTTCCCGCATGACTTTAAAAGTCTAACCTCTGGGTGGATCATATTAGGCTTGGAGAAGATCTCTAACACAGTATGGGAGTATCTTCCAGGAGCTCATTGCTGGAGCATTTGGAAGGAAAGAAACAGGCAGATCTTTGAGAACAAGATCACTAGTCTACATAGTTTTCAAGGTATTGCAAATGACACTCTTTGCAATTGGTGCTCAATTACAAAGAAGTATGAAGTCAATAAGTGGTATTCCTTGTGGGGAAGGGATAACTTTTTAGCTCTGAGATAGTATCTTGAGTTGTCCTTTTGATTTGTTGTTTTGTTTATTTTCCCTAGCTTTTTGTCTCTGTTTCTTGTGTTTGCAACTTTGCATTCATCGTCCTGGTGAATTTCCCCTGTATCTCTCTTTATATTTTAATTTATTGAATTCACTGCTTCATTAAACAAACAAAAAAAGAAAAGAAAAAAATAGATCATTAGAAGAATGTTGGTGTTCCTTTAAAGAAAAAAAATGTTTGAACAGAACTAACGTTTACCTATTGGAAAAAAATTGTTCAACTCAAGTTTGTGTATCATCTAATTCTGCACTTGTTCTGATTTAGTCATGGCTATGTCAAGTGATCAAAAAGAATCCAATTAGTCCCTTAGTGATGGTGTTGGGATGTAGATTACTTATGTAAAGGTAAATGGCACAAATTACGTCCGGGGCAAAATTGGTTAAAGTATTTACTGGAGCTAAAGGTAAATTAAAGTTTCCAACACAAGATCCTCCTTCTCAAGCTTCCAAGGACTTCCTTGTTCTCATATTGATGAGGACATCATGGCTAAGATGATGTTAGTTCATGTTTACAACTATTTTAGATGCTCTATTTATTTATTTATTTGTTATTTATGTCCCTTGTAAAAGGGGGAACACATTAGTTGAGGGTATATTAGTCAATAGTTGATTAATAGGGTATTTTTATCTTTTATTTTAGTTCAAGGGTAATTTTGATATGTATGTGTGGGACTTGGGGATATTTTAGTCTCACAACATCTATTTGTAGCTAGACCTAGCTGTGGGGGGCTTTATAAGCATTCCCACGACTTGGTTTTTCTTATGAAAAAATATACAAAATTTTGAATTGGCTTTCACGATGCTCTCTTCTTCTTCCTTCCCTTTGTTACACCCTGGAATGGGACTAGGCCCCCGCCTAGTTTAACACTGGTGGTGGAAGCCTCTCATTCCCCTTGGGTTAAAGGTACTTCTTCCTCTTCTTCTTCTTCTTCTTTTCTACTTATTATTTTTTCTTAGACTTTATTTTGCTGAAAACAAGGTTACTATTGGAGAAGTGTCTTTACAACATTCAAACCAAGGTTTTATTTGAAAGAATCTTCTCAAGAGCTTCATTCGGGTGGGGTGATACCTACCTGGCGATCTCCAGGTGCAAAGCTTCTGATTTTAGGAAGTTCCAAGGGCTGGAACCAGTACCAGATGTGAACACCACCCTTTAGCCGAATTTGGAAGATCACCTCCAATTCACTAGTAGCAAGAACATAATTTGATTGGGGCTTCTTAGGGTATCACAGACCCTTGTCTAATCCCTCATTGGCTGCCCTCCACTTTCGTTTGTTGATTTTGAAGAAGTTCCAAGCTGCTCAATTAAACCCAAGCATGAAGGTTGCTGCTGGACCAACTTTGGAAGATCAGCTACTACACCCATACAGCAAAGGCTTTGGCTAAGTTTGTTTTTCTAGGGTGTAATATACATGGTTCTAAAACTCGTCCGATCCGGGTTCGGATCGCCCGGATCTGATCGGGATCGGCCGGGACCGATCCCGAGTTTGGCTGGCAATCGGGTTTGGCAAAGAATCGGACGATCCTAAGACGGATCGGACGATCCTGAGACGGATCGCCCTGGATCGGCCGATCCGACTCAGGATCGGCCGTAAATTATAAGCGACGCCCGTAAAGCCCATTTTCTCAATTTGTTCTCTTGTGCTCCGATTTCTTTGATTTTTTTTTTGATAAATCACTTCTTACAACCTTTGTCTCTTGTTTTAAACAAGTTTTTGCGATC
>JAOXJP010130119.1:0-13622 GCA_025762735.1 Platanus orientalis | reverse complement strand
ATTCTAAACTTACTTTAATAATAGATTGCAGAGATTCATATGATGATCATGGGAAAGCATATGTAGATATGTGATTGATTAAATGAACTTTACTAATTTCCTTGTTCAAGAACGGTAAACTTCCAACAATGTTCTATTATAAAGCCACTCTGCCCACCAAGGGGATTTATTGATGGAACCCACCTCACCGGGTCTATGGTACGATCTATTATGGATCTCACCATTATCCTAGTTGGTAGTAGTAACCCACCTCACCGAATATATGGTATCAACTGTTCTGACCCTTCTCACCCAGGGATAAATGGTGCGAACTATTATATGTATAGGCTTTGATATCAAATATATATTCTGTTTTGTTATGGCTATAATAAGGTATCTGTTTCTGATCTGTTATGTTCTGATTAAATTAAAAGAATATGATTAGCATTGTTTTGTGTTCTGTACAAGAAACTGTAATTTTATAAGATGTTTAGTATTGTAAAAGATTTACTTATGAATGGCATTGTTCCGTATTTTGTTTAGTGAATATGAAAAGTATTTATTTTATTTTCTATAATCATACCAAGACTTGATCCAATGTTTTTTATAGTTTACCTATTTTCTTATTGAGTTTGTCAAGTTTACCGCAATTTGACACCATAGATAATGAGGAGATCATATAGTAGCAATTCCAATTAGAGATTGATTAGAAACTAGTTGGAATTTATTTATGCCATAAGAATTTGATATTTATTTCAATTACTTCATTTTAGCGACATGATATTTATTTTAGCTTAATTTAGTTTATTTCAGTACTTTAAAAGGAGTGTTATAAGTAATGGATTTTATTAGTTGGATTATCTATCAGTTTATGTCAAACTATGGTTTATGGTTATACAAGTTTATATGTCCTTGGAAAATTATGGTTTGTGGATAATTATTATAGAATATGGATTTTATATACAGGTCAAACTTGTGGAAATGTGTTGAATGGTATGGGATTGACGAATTATTCTACTACGTATGATTGTGAAAGTAATTAGAAAAAAATATTTATAGGAGATTTTTATGTTAATGAATGAACATGGTAATGTCATGTGCCAAAATTCATGGCCGAACTAGTATGGGTTTTGGGGCACGACACCACTTGTTTCCTACATTTTCAATGACAGGTAGGATTCTACCAAAAAAAAAAAAAAAAATAGTACATGATCATAACTCCCTTTCATTCTCACTCCCTTTCTTTGCCACCTCTAAGTCCTACTCTTACCAAATCTAGGGGTGTCAATGTTTGACACAAACCCAAAACAAAATAAGTAGGTTAGGGATGACTGTAAACGTATTTTGGATCAAAATGGGTCAACCCATTTTGACATGATTAAGAAATGGGTTGGGTTCTAATTGAGCCATATAGTTGTATACCTATATCTCGTCGACACGAATCCGAGCCAGCAACATGAATTTCTACCCTTACCCAAATATTCCTAAAAGATATTCCTATTGTTGTCTTGCTAGGAACTTGTGCTTGAAAAACTATTGCCAAAGGTGTCTACTACTAAAAGAGCACATGCTAAGCATCTTCTCGATTCGTCAAAAAAGTGTTGAGATGAAAAAGTAAGTGTTCAAAAATAGACACCAAATTCAAAACCCCATCATGTGTCAATCAATGGCCACTTATAGGGGTCTGTGTTAACATAGGCAATCATTCTCAGAAGAAAAAAAAAACCATTGTTAGAAGCAACAACACCAACCAAGATAAAGGCAAAAGAAATTTCTGAGCATCTAACAATGGATCATTCAAGTGCCGTTGCCAAATGCATATGGGATTTTGAAAGGCCTACACTCCTTGTCGACGAGTTAAATGGTGAGCCACATATGGTGTGTATATTAAATTCCTACTCATCAATAGTGTACATATTAAGTTCAGTTTGATTCAGTTTTCTAGGGCCTAACATGCATAAATTTCTATCATAAAAAAAAAGAAGCTACCAAATTCCATATAAGAGAATATGACAACAATGCTAAGGACAATTCTACACTAACATGATCGTTTCACACTTTTTAGGAGAACGTTTCTAGCGGTTTGCAAGGGATTTAAAGGTATGATTTGCATGACATTTTAGAGGGATGTGCGTTGTTTAATTCAAGGTAAGGGTAATGAAAAATGGCCAAAAAATAGTTGCATGCAATAGGCTAAATGATCACAATTAATAAAAAATTTTAAGTTGAACAAGTGTTGTAGTTGGCTATATAAAGGCTAATAACAATTAGATAAAACATGTTTTAGCACCATGAGACATAATTTAAGATCATAATCAATCATATCAAGTATTTAGGGGTCACTAAACATCACATAGCATGCAGGAATGGATGCCCCAAGTCAAGCACACATGGTACCCAGAAATCTGTGTTATTTTATAAGAAAACGGGTGGTAGGGTTCCCAAACCCTTGAGATTTAACCCTTGAACATGGGTGAAGTCTCTCCCAATGGAAAACTAAATTTTAAACGTATTCAATGGAAAAACTTCGTATAGATTTCGTTCATAAAAATAAAATAATAGACACCCACTTACTTGAAACGGATCCAATTACACACCATCACACTCACTTTGATGCAATTTCATTCCAATTTGTTATAGATCCTCCATGAAGTGATGAAACGAACCTCAAAAAAAATGGAAAGAGCACCAAGATAATTAAGGACCTCAATCCTAAGTGTTAAACCCCACTCTAAGTACAACCTTTCTAGATTTTGAAGCTTCAAAATTAAAGAAGATGGATATCTTCTCCAACCTAGCCGTCCACACAAGAGAGAAGAAGAGCCAATTCAATTTTTTTTTCCTCATTAATTTTCAATTTAAGGCAGCCAGGAGGATTTTAAAACCTCCCACATGCCAACCCTAATCAAGGCTACCTAATTATGAAACATTTTGGACTATTATAGCCCTAGTGTGGCGCCCCCTCATAAAATACCCAATTTTTCACCTTCTAGACAATTATGCCGCTAGACATGTCTTTCTTTCTCTCCATCTCACTCCCCATATAAATTTATGTCCCCCCATGTCCCATATGACATAATAGAGCCCATACATCCAAATTACAACTGAAATAAACAAAAGAAGCTAAAATAAAGTGCTAAAAATAAATGAACCCTATAAGAATATTTGTCTGCAAAAATATGTCTAAATGGCTTTGGAGCACTCCCACCCTACTAAAATCATATGAGTGGGATGGCTCTACTCCTCCTGTTTTGGCTCAGTCTTGAATCTCCTCAAGGTCTGATGTCCCCATCAATGTTCCTTCTATTTTCTATCAATTGATCTGATCATTTCACTTGATTATATGGAAATTTGAATTCTATGAGTAGATTACTAGACCTACTCAATTTTGGTCATGTTTTATAAGAGGTTTATTCATTTCCTTACTTTGGCATTATAAAATCATTGAATTCTTAAGTCTTTTCTCTATCGGAAGTATGGGAGTTAGTTCCTCGTGAAATCAAAGAGAAATGGTGAATTTATGTGATATTTTTATGATCATGCCTTTAATTCCATCTACTTAAGAACTCTACTCATTATGTTGATGATCTTTGATAGGTTTGTTCTAAGTTGACAAGATCTAAAGCATGTTCCTTAATCTAATTCATACACTTGTTGATTATATTAATGCCTTATGATGTTTCTTGCATAATTATATCAATATGTGTTTGATCTTATGAGTTTCATGTAAAACTTTAGAATTCATATGCCTTGGATTTTGACTCTTTTGATTGGTTTTGGTTTTAGACATGAGCTTACACCTTTGGTTTTGGTTTCAGATATGAGTTTGATATTACAGTTTGACTTCATAAATGAGTTTAGACTACATGAACATCTTTTTCTTAGTATTCCTTATGTAGTAGTATATTACTCTATAAGAGAAATGTTTTTGACATATCGTTTTGGATAGATGGATTTAGTTTTATACCTTTGATGCCCTAGAGGATTTTTGTGGCTACACCCTTATCAGAGGGAATTTAGCAAGTATCCCTTAATTGCTGGGGGGATTTTTGTAGGCTACAGACACTGTAATTGGGGATACAATACAGTAAGCAACCTTGATGCCCTAGGTGATTTTTGTAAGTTACACCCTTGTCTAGAGGAATTTTAGCAAATAACCCTTGATGCCCTGTGGAATTTTTACTGGCTACACCCTTGATATTGTAGGGGAATTTTGCAAGTTACAGACCTTGACATTGGGGATACAGTATAGTGAGCACCCTTGATGCCCTAGGTGATTTTTACAGGCTATAGACCCTATCATTGTGGATACAGTACAGTTAGCACCCTTAATGCCCTAGCAAACAACCCTTGATTTCATGGGGAATTTTTACGGACTACAAACCTTGCCATTGGGGATATAATATAATGAGCACTCTTGATGCCCTAGGAGATTTTTGCAAGCTTTAGACCCTAGCATTGGGATATAGTACAATGAGCACCTTTTATGCTCTATGGGATTTTGTGGGCTGCACCCTCATCTGGGAGAATTTTAGCGGATAACCCTTGATGCTCTAGGAGCTTTTTGTAGGTTACAGATCCTGCCATTAGGGATACAGTATAGTGAGTATCCTTGATTCCCTAAGGGATTTTAGCAAACTATATATATATATATAGGGGTTGTCCTTCAGTGAAACATAGATCCTACATAGGCTGATTGATTTGATTTGATGAGATTTGGTTTCAAAGACCCTACATGGGTTTATTGATGTGATGAGATTTTATTTCGAAGATCCCACATGGGTTAATTTGTTTGACTTGTTTTATTTCAAAGAACCTCCATGGGTTTATTGATTCAATTTGATTTGATTTGATGAGTTTTGTTTTAGAGACCCACCATGGGTCATATGGTTTTAGATACCTTATTGAGTTCCCTTTATCATGCATTAGATTTTGAAATCTACTAGCTATGGCAACATATTCAAGATGCACCCTAGCCTACTTATGGATAAGTATTTTGAAGTAAACATTTGCATCACACATCATGCATTTTTTTTATGAGCTACACACTACACATTTCAGTCATGGACACTTGTTTGAATTGGATTTCACTTATTGAGCATCTCTTGTTAAAAATTGATGATTATTTATGATTAACCTTGATTTACATATGCTCTACATGTTATGATTGATTATTAAGTTGTATTTATACATAGACCGATTTACTCCATAGGACATTTTGTATGTTTTCTCATAGGCTTTATAGCTGACCCCTATTTTTAAACCATTTCAAATGGGTACCCATTGCCAAGTACCTTTTGCAAGTTTTGGTTTGATGTGATGGTCTAAAGGACTAGAGAACTAGAGAACTCTAGCTTTGACTTTTCTTGCACTTAGTTTATTTTTTAAATATTATGTACTTTACAAAGGATGGATTTTTGACTATTAGTTTAGTAAACATGTTGTTCCATTGATGAGTTTGGGGATTATTTTAGACTCTTGTGGAGGTATTACTTTTATTGGACTCATGTAGACATGTTATGGATGGATTAGTGAGCTTTTTGTTGTGTGGTTTAACATGTCATACTTGAGTATATTTTCGCTGCACTTGAGGTTGAATATTATATTTTTTGTTAACATTCCACTACAATATTTATTGGTAATTGTGGATTTTTAAATTAGATAAGAAAAATAAGAAGTAATGAAGAAGAACCCCCCCAATGTCACACTCTGGAATATGTTACACCATGTATAATTATATTGATTTATGTATAGATTTCATGGTGTGACAGTTCACCCATCATGATTTGATGAGATCATGACAAAAGGAGTAATTCCACTTGGAAACGATTATGAGAAATTATTCCTTTTTTTGCATGTACATGTTGGGGAGGTGTTGTCCCATGTTACATTCAAGTAGAAAGGATTATCCTAGTTGTGAATATGTATTGGAAGGTGTTTTCTTACTCATAGATATGTGAATTGGAATATGGTACCTAATTTGAGGATTTGGTTTAGGAGGTGTTGTCCCAATTGTAAGGATAGTTGGGAGATGTTTTCCCACATATGTAGAAATATAGTTGGGAGGTGATATCCCATATGAGAATATCACTTGGGAGGTGATTTCCCACATGTGTATATATTACGGGAAGGTGTTTTCCCCATGTAAGGGTATAGATGAAAAGTGCTTTCCCAAAAGGGTCTTTGGTTGAGAGATATTGTACCACATTATTTATATTTTGGGAGGTGATATCCCACTCATATATGTATGATGCAATGATAAGAAATAAGTGACCCATGCTAAGCATTTAGTGAACTATGATAAATCGTAAGAGGCACATGTTAGGTTTCTAGTGAACCATGATATGTCGTAAATAGTGAGGGACGACAAATATTAAGAAAACAACAATAAGGAACATGTTAACCATATAAACGTCAAAATTAATATGAACTATGATAGATGAAACCCAAGAAACCAAAAGTGTGTAAGTCATTAAAAAGGAATGTGAAATTATATGAAATTTGACAAGAAGAATGAAAGATCATAGGTGTAAAAGAAAGAGATAACACACAAGTATTTGTTAAGAAAGTGAAAGTTTCCAAGTTTTGAAAAGACTAAAAAGATCATATCAGTTCTTGATTTTGTAGAGAAACGCTTATTTTGTAGAGAAAATTGCAAAATTCATAGCATATGCATGCAACTTGTTTTACAAACTATTTCTGAATGTTTGAAATTATAAAGTTATATGTTATTTCATTCTAACAAATATTCATGCTTAGCCAATTTGTTTCAGTTGTAGGTTTTGTATACTTACTTACAAAGTCATAGACTTTCTCATCCATAACATCTTTCTAGATTAAGGTAGGGTGAACCAGTGGAATTGTGGATGACCATCAAGGAGGAAAGATGAAGAACTTCTGAAAGCTCATTGTAGTTTGGTTCTATTTTGTTAGTTATGAGACTTTTTCTTAATGATGTTAAATAGTTCGAATTTATGCCAAGGGAATGTAAGGACTTGCAACTGATGATGGTTTATATAGAGATTTCATTTTATATTAATGGATGATGGATTCATAGTTGTTAGTTTAGTTGATTGGTGCCTTTTCATAGTCCGTTATGAGATGTCTTTTTTTACTATGAGTGTAAAGGATAAAGGTAAGTAAGAATCTTCATATTACAAAGGAGTCATGAATCAAAGGTAGATAGTGATGGGATGAACTTTTTTTTTTTTTTTTTTTGTGCACAATGTGAATGAAAGGTTAACATATTATTACTATTCCACTATGTATGATTATGTTTAAGAATAAGTAGGTTAATTTTAAGTAACCTTAAGGATGAAAAAGACAAAATTTATAGTGAATGAATTAAGTTGAAAGTAATGATCCAAGTTCATGTCCCAATAAGAAAATGAATTTATGTTGTTATAGACGACGCTGTCACAAGGAGGAAGGGAATGGCACCCCCCTTTCCAAGTGTTCACACCCCCATTTTGACCCATGCCGTAGTTCATACTTTGATAATTATTGGATTACAAAGCCTTTGATACCACTATTGCCTCAAGATCCACCATGAACCATATTGTTGTGACTAACTTGCAACTCCCTAGTTCACCCAGTACCCAATTAAGTTGGTCAGAACATGAACAACCCACTAAAAAAGGGAGGGGAGGATTCGAGCCATTACCTATGGACATAGCCCAGTTGATCCCACCACCGGTCAAAACATGACATCTTTTTTTACCAGAGCCCGAACCTGCATTAAAAACCCTTACCCATACATAGCAAGAAAGAAGGAAATAAGTTCACCCATTGCCTATCTCTATGACCAAACTATTTCCAAAGTTGATTGAGGCTTGTCACCTTCAGTTGTTGGCACCTAGACCTCCACTGGATCAACTTCTCAAGTTATACAATCCTAATGAGAACTGTGAATACAGAAAATTGTTTCATATTGAATAATGTCATACAAGATATTATGGACCAAGGGAAGTTGGTATTCCATTTCATCAACATTCTAGTAGCACCCAGTCAAAACATTCCTTAGAATTTTCGCCCAACCATGCTAGCCCACCTCAATGAGTTTTGAGAATACCACATCCATCTAGCAGACTTGATTTACTCCATAACAGAGAATATAAGCCAGACCATCTTCCAGATTCTAACCCAAGCCCAACCCTGCTTCAAGTCAAATTCCAACCCTCATCTCTACCCAAGACCATCCTTGATCCTTTGAGCCTAACAGAGCAACATACCACTCTTGAGGAGATCAAGGGTTCCCCATTGACACTTCTTTCATCTAGGGAGTGCTTTTAGAGTACCAATCATTCCAAGAGAGGTCTAGCACGCCCCACTAGCTGAATAACCAGAGGAAGATAAGGAGTATATTATATTGGAGACCTAGATACCCCCACCCATGGTGAAGAACCTTCAGAAGTACCTTCTACCATATTTTCATACAGCGTGATAAATGAGGCTTGCAAGTCAGTGATTTTGTTGCACTGAGCAGGAATTTGCATCCTTGGGAGCTTGGTTTTGAGAATGGTTCTTCTTGATCTACCATCACCTTGATATTAGATTTTGTAAGTAGATAGCACAATTAGTCAATGGGCAATCACATTAAATCAGTCAATCAGTACAATCAGCCAGTCAATCAGGACATTCAGTCAACCAGTTAGTTAGAACATCCAGTCAACTAATCAGTCAGTACACTAAGTCAATCAACAGTCAGCCAATCAGTCAATATAGTCAGCTAGTCAACACAGTCAGTTATAGTTATAGTTATTGTCAGCACAAGAACATCAATGTGGTTTTGCCTTGTATTGGAATGAATTTTGTATTTTTGGCTTTCTTTTTACATCTTGTTTAGTTGAACTACAGTTGACTTGATCCTATAGAAAAAATAGCTTCTATTGCATACACAGCTTAGGGTATACCCCTAAGTCCAGTTTCATTAATAAAATCTTCACAAGTTCCCTGTGTTATACCATATGGTCTTCACCATTTTCATTTCATATTCATTCATATAGTTTAATTCATTCAGATATGATTCCATTTGGAGAAGCTAAAATTCAATGGAGGATCTCCCTAAATTTTTTTTAAAGCTGGTTAAACGTCTAAACGAGCAAGATGAAATAGAGGCTGACAATGCAAAGATTATTAACCTTAGGTTCAAAGCTGACCCTAAATATGCAAAGATTAATCTTTTGGTCCAACAAAACTAGGGTTTTCCTTAATCAATCTACCTTGGAATTCTGAAACATGTTTTCCTAATTGTACAAGGGTATGATGCATGATTTTATTTGCTCCATTCATGTCTATGGAGAACATTGAAAAGGAAATGATCCCATCCTTAGCCACCATTTTTTTCTCTTTATATTCATCTTACCTAGTTTTAAACAAAAGATCTCTAGTCAAACAGTTTGTGCCTATAAGTCTACAAGCTGGTTCTTGTGGTGGTTGTCGTTTCTAGAGAACCTTTGATCTACAACATGAACCAACCTAACCTAAATAGATGTTCCATCCTAAATCATCCCCATTTGACTTAATAAACTACTCATTTTGTGGTTAGTTAGGTCACATAAAAGGGCGACTTAGTTTGGTTGCATTCAACTTTTACCCTCTTAGTTATTGAACCTAAGAATAAATCATCATTAGGTAGTCTTAGGCACAATAGCTTATCATGTTATTTAGTCATGATGCTATAATCAACTCTGTTGCTATAGACTATGGTTTTGATATGTAACCAAGCCACAGCTCTCTCTAAGCCTGAAATTATATTTCATTTAAGTATTATTAGTTGCATGTATGATTTGGTATGCATATGTGGGTACAAGAAAAATAAAGCACTAAAAGAAAGACTAAATGCAACCACAATAATTTATTTAAATATTTTTATTGTAAGCATCTTTGAGTACATATGCATGTATATGGTTCAACAAAAAGCTTATTTAAGTAGTTTACTAAAACTTAACATGATTAACCATTGCAGCGAAGTTCCCTTGGCCCACCATAAACCATTGCATATCCTATGTTAGGTGTGAGCCCATAATATTCGGCTTTGTAGCAATTGGAATCATCTGCTATGACTTTCATTCTAGATTCATCAGCTTTGACAAGCTTGAAAGTTTCATCAACTTGGATTTCACTAATGAAGGCTGTCTTTTCAAATTCTTTTGATATGAAATGACCACTTCCCATTGGAGGCATTACTTCCTTCAAGGGGTTGTAAATCTTTCCTCCCCAAAATATATCAATAGTAGAGTTAGCTAAACTAGTGAATATAGATTTTGGCCAATATCCTATAGGCTCCTTGTTCTCACCCACAAACAACCAATTCCCTGTCTTTGGATCCTATCATTAAACAAAACAATAAGGTTAAGAAATTATTTTCTTTCAATTTGACATGAAGATATCTTAATCACATTATATATATATATATATAGAGAGAGAGAGAGAGAGAGAGAGGGAACTGACAACACAAAATTCAACAATATCAATTTGGATTTGGAGATTCATAGGTGGGACCTGATCTTGTAGTTGGTCTCCCTCTTACATGGCACACCATAAGTTTATTCAATGACAAAAAAATACATTATGTCCACCCAGCTGAGATCTTTTGAGATCTTAATATTTTAGAAAATTATAGTATGAAGGTATTATAAACTTTTGATATTATTAAGAGAACAATCTCTTTGAATTTAGAGTTATAAATACTTTGAACATCTTTTTAGTTTCTCTAAAGTAAATGTTTTCAAAGAAAAAAGATTTTATATTATGGAGAAAAGCATAATTTATGGTGGTAAGGAAGAGAAACATATCTAGGAACCCTAATATATTTGATATCCCTATAATAAAACATTAATTGAAAATATTATTTGAATTATTACAATGTTGATATAGTGTTGCATCAGTTGATAGCAAGAATCACACACATAACACGTTTGGTTATTGTTTGGGTGAATATATATATATATATATAGTCTTTTGTTTCTTGTCAAGCACTTTTGAATTGTTAATAGTTAAATGTAAGAAGAGTCCACATACATATTAATATACATATTTCCCAACCAATTGGAGTTCAACTTTGCATCTCACCAATATCCTTTAAAAAGTGTTTCTTTTTATTCAAATTCGATAGAACACTTTTGTTTATGTCCTCAACTTTTTCATCAAAAGGGTTACTACGCACTAAATCACTTTGTATGCAAATATCAAATGACTATTGATTCATAAATAACCATTTGACTTCATGAAATGAAAAGCTTACTATTGATACATAAATGAAAGTGATTGTGCCACAAGGACTGAACATAAAACATACAATATTTGAATCTTCTATTTTCTCTAAGATCGGTCTTCATGGTGGATATAACAAGATTCAAATCAAACCCAAAGATGAATGAAACATGACATTCAAAACTAATGACAAATATTATGACTAGGTGATTATCCCATTTTGATTGACCAATGCTTTTAGCATTTTAATTCATTTATGACACATTTCTTCTTTTATTTTATTGATCATTTTCTTGTAGTTTAATTCGAGAACATCCTCTTATTTAGTAACTCCATGGAAGAAGATGTTATTTATGTCCAACAAGTAATGTAGATTTGAAAGTTCGGTTTTAATCCTAGAAGGGAGGTGAATAGGATTTATGAAAAAATTCTTTTTAATTTACCACTTCTTAATTTTCCATTGAATATTGTTCAATTCTAATTTAAAAATTAATGCACTTAACTTGATAGATTTATTTCTTTCTATTTATAAGTGCTATGATATGGCAATGTACAAAGTTTTTTCTTTTAATATGATGTAGTTAATTGCAAGAATGAAAGATCATATGATGTCTGCTACACACGCCATATTAGAATAGATAAAATAGAGAGAAGAGACAATTTCACACACAAGAAAATCACACACAACACGATGTTTTTATAGTGGTTAGCAGTTGGGCCTACATCCACTTTCAAAGTTCACTACCGAGCTACTAAATTTTATTTAAATTTAAAACAAGTTATAATCAAGGTCAAAATTCAAAACCTATATACTTGCATATGAAAGCTGCACACTTGGTTTCTTTGGCAAGAGTTAATTCTACTCATGATGTTTCTAGCGGGAGGGGTCTACACCTCCGGTGTCTCCAGCGAAGATGCTAGGGTCTACACTACTAATATCTCCAATGGTAGTGCTATGGTCTTAATTTAAATAAGGAGTCAATACAAATTACCTCTTGAAAGTTGATGTATTGCTTGTTATCCTTGTAGGTGGTTGCTCCTTGTTGAGCTAATGTGCAATGGCTTCCACCAAGCTCCCAAGAGTGGCCTCTTTGCTTCTTGGAGCTTCAAACAAGGGTATACTTGGGAGTAAACCCTTTTCTTTCTTTTCTTCTTGTAATCATTGACCAATAATGGTTGGAACTCACTTAATGGCTTTATCTACTTGAATCTTCAATGAATGCTCTTAAATGAGAGCCTTAAGTAATTGGAAGGATTGAATGTTTGAGCTAGCTCTTGCTCTCTCTCAAAACTTCTTTGTGTGTGTTAGAGAGCTTATTTGGTGCTCTCTTATACTTATAGGGGACGATCTAGGTTGTGCATGCTTGGATAGACATCATTCCTAATGGTAAAAAAATCAAAATCATTAAATCTTTATTTTTTTTAAGTTCTAAGATATTAAATTGATTCGATTAAATCAGATTGATCCACTCAGATTGATCTGTGTCTCAGTTAGAAACACCTAAGCTTCCTCAGATCAATCTGATGGGCTTGCCGGATTAATCTTATAGTCATCGTATTGATCTGCTAAGTGGTTGATCGATCTGGTAAGTTTCGATTGATCCGACCACCCTTAGATCAATCTGATTCTCCTATTTTTTTGTCATTTTGCCTTAATGTAATTCTCAATCACTATTGGACTTATGCCTAAGGCATGAGATAGTCCATTAACCTTCATAAAGGTCTTTAGGTTTTATTAATTTTTGTCTATGTAACACCCCACATCATGATGCACATATTACTATACACATGTCACACTTAGAATGCTAACACATGGCACATAAGTTTTGCACGCACATAAGATCATTTAAATGGTCATATGCTGATTTGAACATTGACCCAACATTGGAAAAGTACCAACAAAAATATAGAAAGAATCTAGAAGTGAAATTTATGCCTTTGGATAAGCATAGAAGTGTAGAGTCCTACGCAACAAATGGTGAGAAAAACAGACACCAAACGAAAAATTTAAAGGCAATTTACTAAGCAAGAAAAAAAAAGAATCAATGGCATGACAAGTTCTGAAGTTGTCCCAAACGGATGGTACAACTTCATAAATAAATATTTATCAATCCTGTAGAAATCACCCTACAAATAATATATGCTTTGAAATATTTATGAATGTACTTTCCAATGCGATAAATGGTGAGTGAATTAAAGCTCCCTAGAAGAAATTATGACAATTTTTTCAAAAAGTGTTTATGTCATCTGGTATGGTATAAATCAATAGATTTTGAAGTAACTTCAAAAGATACACCAATAAAAATTTAGAATGAATTAGAGAGCAGGCTATATATGATTGGAAAGCTCTTGAAGTTTAGTTTTCAACAAAAAAGATGGTGAGTGAATATGAGTTTTGTAGACAAAGTTATGGTCGTTTTCCCAATGAG
>JAOXJP010130108.1:0-13622 GCA_025762735.1 Platanus orientalis | reverse complement strand
GGTATGGAATGAAAGAAACATCTATTACATTCGTCGTCAAAGGACGATCTAATGCATTCTTCTTTATTTTCCTTTTTTCGTCTCACTTTTGATGGCTTGTTTCTAAGTCTATGTTTTATTTGATGAGAGATGTTTTATCTAGGATTTGTTGTCCAAGACATCATGGGGCTTCACATTGAATAAAATGGGCGAGACTTTCAAATTTTATTAAAGTCCCGCCTACTTAATTTTATTTGAAGCCTCATGATGTCCTAAACACCATCATGGATTAAAAATCCTGACAGAACATCTTTTTCCATTTTATTTTTCCTTGAAGAAGGGACCCCAACATTTGCTTTTGATCATAAATATTCAATTTGAAGCTCCCTAGATTTTGTGTGCATAAAAATGTGTGCAAATTGTGTGCATGGACCAGGGGTAGACACATCAATGCTGAAAAGTGATAAACACACCCCCAAAAAATGTGAATCACTTTTCAGTGCTGATGTATCCACTCCTGATTCATGCGCACAAGTTGCACACATTTTTTATACGCACGAACTCCGAACTCATTTTAAAGCAGTTGAAACCTTTGAAAGGAGCCTTACGTGCAATTAGAGAGGTTGACACCCTTCGTCTCCTGACATTACATTTGTAGCTCCTTAGTCAAGGTGTGGAAAAAGCAGTGAAGAGAAAGGTAGGAAAGAGGACAAATAAATAAATGTATATTATAATATGTTTACAGAGAGTCGTCACACACTTTTTGCTTACCAAACATTTGTTTCGAAAAATGAAACACTGGGCCCGACGCCTGAGCGCTCTGCCGTGCGCTAGTCACGGGGGGATTTCTGTCAAAACAAAATCGAGAAGCGATGGAACGGACAAATCTTTGGGAATCTTTGGGTAATAATCCGATAAAGAAAAGGTGTAGTAAAAGACGAGTGCATAAATTGACATGCATCGGTTTCCTGCGAGGGAATCCAATGTTTGCCCTCAAACCGTCACGAGGAGAAAGTGAAAGGCATCGCACTAAAAATTAGGTGACAACGAATCTTGTGAGAACTGTGAAAACGGCATCAGGTGCGGACACATCAGTGTCGAAAAGTGATAATGCCCCCTAAAAAGTGCGAATCACTTTTCGGTACTGATGCATCAACCCCTCTGGTGCCGTTTTCACAATTCTCACGGAATTCGTTTGCACATAATACGAAGAACGGCAGCTTTCGCATTAGAGGACGTCGCGGAGGATAATTAACCCATTTATGAGACCTTAGGATCACTAAAAATTAGGTGAGAACAAATCTTGTGAGAACTGTGAAAATGGCATCAGGGTACGAGCACATCAGCATCGAAAAGTGATAAATGCCCCCCCAAAAAGTGCAAATCACTTTTCGGTATTGATGCGTCAGCCCCTCTGGTGCCGTTTTCATGGTTCTCACGAGATTCGTTCTCACATAATCCAAGCCCCCTTAGGATGGTCTTGATGACTGGTTAGGCGAAACGAATTTCCTGAAACGCTATTTCATAAACGGAAAAAGTGACCACCTCAAAAAGTGAACCATGCCGAGTGTTATTTCACTTTGTTGGCCCATGTGTCACCCGGCGCTTTGGTTCTTAGGGTCATCACTTCAAGAAAAAGAGTTCTAAAAAATCCACTTTGGTAGTTAGGAGTTAGGACTTAGGATCTCTCTTGTGCAAAAAACCTTGTACACAAGACAAGAGGGGATCCTAAGTAGGGGTGGTAAAGTTTGACATGGTCTGTGAATCCGACACGTACCCAACATGAAATAAGAAGGTTAGGATTAAGTGTTAACATGTTTTGGATCAAGGCGTATCGACCTACTTTTACATGATTAATAATGGATTGGGTTCGGGATGCATATAGTTGTATATCCTTAACTTGACACAACATGAATCTGACCCACCAATACCAATTACCACATATCCCGTAAACCTGATACGAACCCAACACAAAATAAGGCGGTTAGGGTTTGTTTCGGGTCACCCGTTTTAACACGATAAATGGTTTGGATTCAGGTTGAACCATATAGTCGTTTACACTTATTTGACACGAACCCGACCCCGCCAACACCGATTGTCACCCGTAAACTCCTAACTACTTTATGTAGAAGCTCTAATTAATCTGCAGCCGTATGCGTAAAGTCTACATAGATGTGTTTATGTTATAAAAAAAGGGCATGGATGCATAATGTGTTTTTGAGTTCGGTTGCTTTACGGACAGTACTTACTTTGTGGACTGTACATTTTTTATTCTTTTAATCCATATATATACCACGTGTCATGTGTCAGCCTTTGATGTGATCACATCACGCAGACCAATTTTGGTCATAGAACACTAGAAATTGTTGACACTTCTTTCCAAACGCTTTGATCATCTGAAGCAGGATTTTCAGAGATCCTCTCGAGCCAACATGAGACCATGCCACGTCGCCACCAAACCACCCCTGTTTGAATAACCAAGGGTTAAGTATTTCAGTAAACTCCGTATCCGAAAGGGAAAAAAAATATAGAGCGTACATCCCGTTTCACACTCCCTCCACCGGGCTTGGATTTTATACGCCAACCCCTAACCTCCGCCAAGGGTCAAACAGGCAAAAACATCAGCGCCGAAAGTGATTTTCACTTTTTGGGGGCAAGTGTAAACCACTTCTGACACTGATGGGGCCACCCCTCGACCTAGGTGTTTTCTACGCCCAGCGTAGAAAGCCCTCGCTGCCTGGTTTCTTGTCTCACCGTTCCCGGTCCCCATTTCCATCTCAGGTGATCATGGATCTTTGGCGTAATGACATCTGTGATCCCCAATGATCATCATCCTTCTCCAATTTCGGTTTTCGTTGTTTACTAACATGCCACATCAACATCCAAGGGGAAAAATAAAAACAAAAATAAAATACAAAAAATGGTGTGGACACAAATTTCATGAAAGAATTCCGATAATTATAAAACTTGGAGACAAATTACAAAAATGTAATAATTTGATATTTTAGTGTGAGGATACAATCTCTCTAAATTTCACTCTTTCCGTAAGAACATGAACATTTGATTCTCTGTCGGAAGGAATCGAAGTTGCAGAGCTTTCGTTGTGTTTCTCAAACAACTAAAGTGAACGTGTTTTGGTCAAAGCTAGTCAGCTTGCTTTCTCACAATTTATAAATGGGTTGGGTTCCGGTTGATACATATAGTCATATACCCTTATCTCGACACGGCATGAACTTGATCCGCCAACACGACACCACACAACCCATGAACCCAACGCAAAATTAATGGGTTATGATAGACTATAAACGTGTTTTGGGTCAAAGCAGGTCAACCCATTTTCACACAATTTATAAATGGGGCTGGGTTTGGGTTGACACATATAGTCATATACCCTTACATCAACAAGACGCAAACCCAACTCACCAATATGAATTACCATGCAACCCGCAAATTTGACAAGAAATTAGCAGGTTAGGGTTGACTGTAAATGTATTTTGGGTCAAAGAGGGTTAACCCATTTTGACACAATTAATAAATGGGTTGTGTTTGGGTTTACACATATAGTCGTATACCCTTACCTCAACACGACACGAACCCAACCCGCCAAAACGAATTGCCACCCCTAATTTTGGGATTGAATACAATGTGGATCTCGAGAAATCACCAAAATTCAGATTTGTTGACAATGGGTGTGTCATCAAATGGAAGATAATTTTTATTGCAACCCACACAAGATGGTGCCAGAAAACAAGATGCAAAAAAGTAATTCACTTGTTTAACACTATAAATGTAACATCTTGTGTTGCACTTAGAGGAATAGAATTGTAATTTTACCACCGTAATGGTAAAATTGTCGTTCACATGTATTAGACAGACCATGGAGTGATTTAAGGACTATTGAACTAAGTTGGAAGTGTAAAACCCAAGTTGGACTAGAGTGGTTGTCAAGTTCTAAAGTTTTCTCAAATGCGTATTTGGGGTAAGTTCATGAGTGAATCTGTATCACTCATAAATGAATTCTCTTGCAAGCCATATATCATTAGAAAGATCTATAAGTCTATTTTCCATTATATCAAACGCTGTGCAATTTAGAATTTTCTAAAAGAAGTTATAGTAATTCTCCCACAAGGTGACCAACAAAATTGGGGTAATTTATTGGATACACCTGTACCAAGCCCAAGCGAATTAGAATGCAAACCATATACCCTTGGAAATCTCTTGAAGTCTAGTTTTCAACACAATAAACAATGATTAAATCCATTTTTTTAGATAAATTTATAGTCATTTTATTACAGGGTCTCTGTGCTGAATCTGGAGACCGCGAGGGCTCGCGATGGGGGAGTGTGAGCTCTTGCCAATCGTCCCAAGAGCTCAGTCTGGACCAAAATTCACTTTGGAACCCGTGACAACACGTGATTTTGCCTTATTTTCATTGGAAACCCATAGGGAACGACCCCAAACATAATTTTTACTTCATTTAAGGTTTTTCCATCATAAGAAGGAAAATTAGAAAAATAAAGGAACTTTATAAGCATTGGAAAAATGTGAAGAATAATCCTTCTCCAAGAGCAAGATGAGTCTCTAATGCTTAGATCCAGAATTGTTCATTGCTTTATTTGTAATTTTTTGCTATTTTATCGATTTTAACAATGAATCAATGGTCTAATCTTAATAAAAAAATGATATTCAAAGGGAAAGGAAGTCTTACTTGAGGATCTTCCTAGGTAGGAGGACTTGAAGCTTGTAGTAAGTATTTACACAAAGTTTACTCTCTTTTTTTGTTCTTAAGCTCTTAGTAGTCTTGTGATGGTGAAATCTTGAGTCTATGAATGTTTCCTCATATGTTTGTGAAGCCCTTTGTTAGGACCTTAGAAATACTAATTTTTGTGGTAATTTGTGTTGAAATCTTGCCATATTATGCTAAGATCTTGAAAATCCCTAATTTAATTTATAAAGAAAAGTGATTTTACATCATATGTATTTGTATTTCTTTAAGATATTAGATTTCATGAGTTTTGAAAACATGTAAGTTAAGAATCTATGAATCTATAGTCTCCGTGATAGTTATTAATGCATAAAAAGCTTAGTTTTCCATGAAAAACATGAATACTTGAATTGGAGTTGAGCATCTCTTAATATATTATTGTAAAAATAAAAAAATTGATTTGATTACATATGTAAAAATTAATTATGATGCATGTTGACTCCTCCTAGAATGAAAATAGTTGATGGTAGCATATAAATTGTTTAGGAATTGTTATGAAATTAATCAAATGAGTTATGAGTTAAGATTGTGGATGATTGGAAAGCATGCATAATATGAGTATTATTGAAATTCTCATTTATGTTGGGTGTATTAGTTTTATGATGTTTGGAAGTAAAATAATATGCAAAATTTTGTGATTTCCTATTTAGTAAGTGTGGGTATCGCAGAAAGACTGGGGAGGTCTACCCATCCCCACTTCAAGGAACCGTGTCCAATCAATCTAGGTCGGCCTCTGGGCTTAGGTTTGGAGTTGCCACCAACTCGGGTTTTTACAGGTGAGGTGGGACACCTGCCTCCTTTCCCTTGGTTACGGGTCTTTTGGGTCCCGGACTAGGCACTTAGGCCTATGGTTGACTCTCAGACTGGTCTAGTTTTTTGGGATCTGGGTAAATTGTTTAGTTGCAATTGAGGAAGGTGTTAGGCACCTCAATTACACACCTTTTTAGGGTGGCTCTTCTAACCTAACAATTTTCAAGTGCTAGTAAGTAAGAATGAATGTGTGATTATTTTGTTTTTATTGGTCTGGACCACCCATGTGGTGTGATCATTGCAGTTATACCTGAGACATAGTCTTTGGTTGCCTACATATCCGATCTTGTATGGTTCTATGTTCCTATAGTTTTGTCAGGATCAAATTGCATATAGTTCTGAGGGTTTATAAGTCTTGTTAGTCAAATATGCCCGACTATGAGAGTTGTTCAAGGTAGGTTCATTTTAGGGTGTTTATATACTTATAGAGTACTCCTAGCTGCTAAAATATGTTAGTGAAAGGGGGTCACGACTATGTTATACCAATTTAAATGTTTTATGGACCTAACTAGGCTATGGACAAGTCCTAGGGTCTTTAGGTCATGAACCAATACGACATGACCCTAGGGTAAGGTGGAGACTTATAAAAAGTCAAGAAGGATTAAAAGGCAATGATTGGATCGGGTTACTCAACCGGATTGCACTGACGTAGCAGTCACGATACCAGCATTGTCTCCTAAGTAAAATTCAGATGTTGGATACTTAGATGTTTGGTATTGGGCCTGGTCTATGTTCAAGGCTAGACAAGGATTTTTGGAAGTTGGAACAGGGTTCTCTATGGTTTTGAACATGTAGAATTTCACTCCCGCCTTCTGATTTGTTAGAAAAGGGTGAAATTGAAAATTTTTAATTAGTACACCTGAACTTTATGTGTATGCCTGATCTTTCACAGAGTGAAAATTCGGCCGTACTGTTTTGGTTGGGTGCCACTTGACTTTTAGAGTCAATTCCAGATTCTGGAATTTACTCAAAAGGTGAATTCTAATAGTTTTATAAGTCTATAAGTTACTGTGGGTTGTCAGGCAACTGGGAACAGAAATAGATGTCATTTTAATCAGGTACGCTTGAACATTGGGGTACGCTTAATCTTTCACAGAATAAAAGTTCAGGTGTACTAGCTTAAATGGGCCCCACTCCGATGCCTTAGCAAAATCAGAAGCTTGACATTTCTTCTAGGGGATTTTTTAGGGTACATTAACCCTTTTGTGTCACTAGACACGTGGAGATATAAGAGTAGGATATTTAGGTTGGTACGCCTGATCTCAGGCTGTACGCATGGTATTTCACGGGAGTGAAAGTTCAAGTGTACTGGTTCTAAGTTAGAAACTAGCAACCTGATTTTTGGGATTCTAGGCCACCAAAAGTGGTCCAACGGACTTAGAATTTTGCAGAGAGTTGGGTTATCATCCCAGTGAACTCTATGTAAAATTACAGCCCCATTAGACAATGGTGGAGCCCATTTGAAATTTTTTAAGGTGTGGATTATGTGTTATTTAGTACAGAATTTGACAAAAATTAAAAATTGTGGGGCCCATTCTAGGTGTTATACACATGGGGTTGGGTCCAAATTTTGTAGAGAATAATAATAGGGAGTTAGGAAACTGCTGTAGAAATTTGAGAGCAAAATAGTAAATTCACAAGAAGTTATTAAACAAAGAAGATGAATGACTAGATTTAACACAGAACAATAGCAGCATAATTTTAGTCTAAAATAATTATGGTAAAATACCATAAACTTAATAAAATGGACTATGAAAATTAATATAACTGTATATATTAGTTGGATAATACATAAAATAATAATCAATCAAAAAAATATTTTCTAAACAAAATTAAAATCCGGGCATTCCCTACTGTTCAATCTGGACAGGGGGGAACACCCATTTTTAGTGAGAAAATAGGACCCAACTTGGGGGGTCAAATGGTATAATCTTGGGCTTAAATTTGGTGGACTGATAAATCACTATGTTAGTGATTTCCAGTTCAAATTTGGGCTCCAAATGTGAAGTACGGAGAGACTTATGGTCCCTGCACTGTATTATGTTAAAAAATAAAGCTAAAAAAGGGGTGACAGGATTGTCTCCCCTATGTCCCACCATGGGGCTACTCAACTAGGTTTAGGGGTGGGTTGATCACAACAAGAGGGGTCTAAGGAGACAAAAAAATGAAGAGGGGGGAGGGTACCAACCTGGGAACAGAGTTTTCTTCCTTGCTTTCTCTTTCCTTCTTTCTTTCTCTTTCTCTTCTTTTCTCTTTCTTTCTCTTCTCTCTTTTCTTTTATTTCTTTCTTTTCTGATTTTTTTCTTGTTCATAATTTCCTCTCTCTCTCTCTCTCTCTAGCACAAAATTAGGGGATATTTATAGGTGGGATGAAGGGGGTGAGGTGGTAGGAAGAGTATGGAAGGGGGTGAGGTGGTTGGTGGAGGTGAGGAGGTGAAAATGGGTGGTGGGGGAGTGAGGTGAGGTGGCTAGGTTGTAGAAGGGAGTGAGGTGTTTGGCTGTGATGTGGAGGTGGGGGATAAGAGGAGGGGGTTAGGGGTGAGGTGGAAGGTTCTAGAAGGTTTTAGATAAGGGGGTGAGGTGTATGGATGTGGTGAAGTGGTGAACCCTCTTACCACATGTAAGGTGGGGATAGGGTGTGAGGGAGAGAGTGAGGCCCATAGGGAGGGGTGTAGGGTTAAGGGGGTGATCCTAAGGTCTCCACCTTCCATTTGGAACATTCCAAATGGGGGGTGTAGGGTTTAAAAGAAGATTCAGGGGTATTTTAGGTAAAATTAAGATATTTTGTTTTAGATTTCACCCATTTACAATCTGAGCTTACTTTTTGGATCCTATAGCTCCCAAATTTTTAATGTTTATAGGTTTTTTGTATCTCCAGAACATTCTGGTCGCAATGGAGTTGACGAAATCAAAATCAGGTTTAGGTAAGTGAGTCAAAATTTGCTCTGAATGTTCCCAGACTGGCCTGTACCAATGAAAGAAGGGTAAGAAGGTAAAATTAGTTTTTGAAATATTTATATGAAATATAGCCCTTGAGATTTTTGAGCCATAGGCTTTGACTGTTCATGAATCAGGTGCTTGAGATGAAAGTTATTCCTGAAACCCTGAATTATCCTAGACCAAACTCTGCTTGGCTCTAAGACAGGTTTTTCCTAGATTTGAATGGGGTGTGATGGAAACCATGGTTGTTTAGGTTTTAGAATTACAATGCCATAGGGCCTGATAGGCAGAGAATTTGAGTCCTGGTGAATTCCTAGTAGATTTCTGAAGAGAGGTCACCTGATTGAGAAATGTGCCTTGAATTGGCGAAGAATTAGGTCATTAAGCTGTGCTGGGTTTGTGAAAGGACTTCTTCATTAGAGCATTTATCGAAGATCTTGAAAAATTAGAAAATATGAACCTAACCTTGATGGATTTGGACTTTCGGAGAATTCTCGGGGGCTCACTAAGTGTTTATAGCTGATAAAGGTGATTTAGCTATATTTTGGGTGAAAAATTAGACAATTGGGGGGCATTGTACCCATTAGGATTTTTCTTAAGGAGATTTAGGGCTTACTAGGGTATGACCACTAACCGGCTGAGTTTCTGATTTGTGTCGGGTCCTTAGGATTTTCTAAAGAATGATTTTAAGGGAAAATTGTGTATTTTGATAGTGTGGGGGTAAAATAGTAATTTTCTTACTTTTTGGCCCTTAATATGGAAACATTGATGAAAGCTGAAAAATTTTGGAAAAAATGGACTTCATAGCCTGTAGTTTGAGGTCTTTTGAGGTGTAGGGGTAAATGGTCATTTGCCAGCCCTTTGGGATTTTGATGTTGGAGGCATTGGGGTGTTTTTTACTTTCACATGCCTTTATTGTAGAGGATATTTTTGGAAGGGTTGTGGAGAAAATGAGTTTAAACAGGGTTTGATTCGAACTTCTGAGAGTGCAAGGATATAATGGTAATTTGTCAGCCTTTCGATGCTTCAATGTGTGAAGGCTTATGAAGGTTGAAAAATTCAAGGTGTCTTTGTTGTAGAAAAGATGTCAAAAGTGGGGTCTGATTGGGTTTGATTTGGGCTTCTGAAGGTGCAAGGGTAGAATGGTAATTTGTCATCCTTTCAATGCTTCGATGTGGGAAAGCTTATGAAGGTTGGAAAATTCAAGATGGCTTTAATGTGGGAGGATTTATGAAGGCTGAAGAGTCCTAGAGAAAATGATCCTCATATATTGAATTTGGGTTTTTTTGGAGGTATAGGGGTAAAATGGTAATTTGCTAGCCTTTGATGCTTCAATGTGGGAAGGCTTATGAAGGTTGACAAATTCAAAATGGCTTTGTTGTAAAGATGATAGTTTGAAGCTAAGGACCCTCGTAGTCCTAGGGTGTTTTCTGGAAAAATTAGGGTTTAGTTTGATTGATCATTGGGTGAAGTTTGGATATTACATTGCATTTGTGACCAGAGTTTCCTTGAGAATGCCTAACTATTTGGGGTTCAAGGAGTCTAGGATCTAACTTTGTCTCTTGTTGTAATGAACCCATCTAACTCCATTTAACTAACCCAAGTCAAAATTTGGGTGCTAACAGTAAACTAGATAATAATTTGTTGATGTTTTATATCCCTAATCACACTAGTAAGTATATAGTTTAAAGATGGATGTAAGATGCTTAATGATTATTATGTAAATGCTCTAATGCGCCATGTTTAGAGATCATGAATGATTGGAAAGCATGTGTAATATATTAAATGTATTGCAAAATGTTTGCAAGTATAATAGTATGTGAAAATTTCATGATGTCTTATTGATTAAGTTATAAAATGATTTGTTGATGTTGCATATGTCCCTAATCATACTAGTAAATGCATGGTCTAAAGTTGTATATATGTTGATGATATTAGTGAATGCTTATAGTGACTGATTCATTCTCTATTACTATGTTAATGAATGTACCATGTGATAGTATGTTCCATGTAGTGGTAAGATAAAGTAAGTTGAACATGAACTAATGGGGAATGAAATGGGTAAAGAATCAAAGAAACATAGAAGAAGATAAGTAAGAATGTCCAAATATAAAAGTCACATTATTGGGAATAAGTAAAGAATGTGTTAAGAATGTCAAGGTCCTATCATTGGGGATATAATATAATGTGAAAAATATAATTAAATAAATATATTATTAAGGTCCTACTATTAGAGATATAATACAATGTGCAAAATATAATTAAGTAAAGATATGGTTAAGGTCCTGACAGTGGAAATATAATACAATATATAAAATATAATCAAGTAAAGATATTGTTAAGGTCCTGCCATTAGGGATGCAATACAATGTGCAAATTAATGTTAAAGTCTTACCATTGGTGATACAATAAAATGTGCAAATTAATGTCAAGGTCTTGCCATTGGGGATATAATACAATGTGTAAACTAATATTAAGGTCCTACCATTAGGGATATAATACAATGTGCAAATAAATGTTAAGGCCTTAACCATTGGGGAATAATCCAATGTGTTAAAGTGTAAAGTAATGTTAAAGGACCTACTATTTGGGGAGAATGAAAATATGTAAGAAGATAAGAAAAGTTATAAGAAAATAAACTATGACAAGAAAAAATGAAAAGTTCATAAGTCATATAAAGAAATAAAATGTCAAGATAAGAAATAAAAGCACAAAGGCTTAAAAAGTAATTAAAGATTCATAAAGTATGTGAGAATAAGTAGAGTAATGGTCATCTCATTAGGATAATAACAATGGTATGATGATGCCCCTTATGTTTAGAGATAATACAATATGTCAAAATGTAAGTAAGTAAAAGAAAAATGTAAAGTGAAAACAAGTGTAAGATGTTGAAAAGCAAGTGTAAGAAAGTGAATCAAAGTGTAAATAAAGTGTAAAGTTAAGGAAAAGTATAAGATAGTGAAAAAAAGTGTAAAAAAGTGATACCAAGAGTAAGTAAGCATGAGTAAGTGTAAGAGACCTTAAATGCCCCACTATTAATAATGAAACTATGTTAAGGAAGAATGGAAAGTTTACAAGACACAAAATGAGTGAAAATCATGATAGGAATAATAAAAAGGTTTATAAGAAAGAAAGAATGTTAAGAATAAAAGAAAAATACATAAACTCCAAAAGTAAAGTTATAAGTCATATAAAGGAAAAAATGTATTAAGAAAAGGAAATAGAAACATCTAAGTTTTATATGTAAGAAGAAATTCATAAGTTATATAAGAAAAAGTTTCATGAAAAAAAAAGTGTATAAACTACTAATGAAAATTCAGGTCCTTAATATGAATAAGTAAAGAAAATGTTAAGAAATGAGTGGAAGCTCATTATCTTTAAAAGAATATAAGTTCCTAAACTATGTAAGAAAAATGGATGTGTAATGGTTCTCCCATTGGGATACAATTCAATGCTATGAAGATCAATGATAAATGTTAAATGACTATTGAAAAGTGAAAAGAAAATATTAAGTCAATGACAATAAAAGTTAATATGTGATAAGTGAAGACATAATGAATGATAAGTAGCAATTAAGAAGATGAATGATAAGTATTAAGGTAATGATAGACTTCTTGAATATAGAAGTACAATTCATATGTTTCATTATGAAAATGTGTTATTATGATTGTTAATTGCTTAAGAATGATGCACGTCTAGTTGAAATGATTTTTATATATAAATTTATATTACGAAAATATAGTCTATACATGATAAATGAATATAAATGTTTATTGGAATGCCACTAAGTATTTTTGCTATGGATGAATTAGGAAATATTTATCATGTGATTGTAAGTATATATTGTCATGTATATTGCCATGCAAATATATGAGAAGAATGTTATGTATAAGTACAATTATGCATATTGTCATATGTAGGTACTAGAAGAATGTCATATATAAATAAAATCATGTGTATTGTCATACATAGTTCCTACATGATGAACCATAATGAAGAGTGTATAGATCTTGTGATAAGTAGTGGATGATGTATGTACACTAGCATATGTCTACACGCTAGAAATTGATATGTATTCTGTATGCAGATGTACTTAGTATTGTATATTGAAATATTCATGTTTTACCCATCCAATTACATGGTAGGTTTTCTATACCTACTTACGAGTCATGGATCTCATCCATTCACATCAATTTTTCAGGTGAGGATTAGTACAAGTACACCGTGTGGAGTGCCTTAAGGTTTAGGAAAGGCATGCATGTGGATGTCATTCCTAGTTTATTTTTTAGTACTATTATAAATCTTATTTTTTTATTGGATCTTTTTACTTTGAATGTATTAACTTTAATACTCAATACTTATGGTTTATGAGCTTTATATTTTAGATATTGGTTTAAAGGCTTATACATCCTATGTTGATGATGAGAGTTGAGGATATGGATGGTAGAATGTTTATACATATATATTTTATTTCTGCTACATGTTGAGGCTTATGAGGAGTAGTGATTGATTCTTCTTCCATTGCATATGGTATGTTTAAGGTTAATTTTTTAAGTAACCTATAACAACAACAACAAAGAATCTTATCCCAACTATTTGGGATCGGCTATAGGAATCTTGTTCTGCTATTCCGCTCTATTTAGGGACAAAGCTACCGTTAAATTATAAGCTACCATGCCCCTCCTATTACCTTAACCCAAGTCAATTTTGGCCTTCCTCTAGTCCTTCTAGCACCTTCAACTTGTATTGTCTCATTTTGCCTCACTGATGCAGTCATTAGTCTTCGTTGCATAAGTCCAAACCATCTCCATCGACTTTCTCTCATTTTATCAACTATTGGTGCTACCCCTAAGCTCCCAAAAATGGATTCAGTCCTAATTTTATCCTTTCTAGTCTTTCCACTCATCCATCTCAATATCCTCATTTCAACCACACTCATTTTATGTATGTGTTGTTTGTTGGTTGTCCAACATTCTGCCCCATAAAGCATGGCTAGTCTCATAGCTATCTTATAGAATTTTCCCTTTAATTTTAGTGGTATTCATTTATCTCACAACACTCTAGAAGCACCTCTCCACTTCAACCATCCCGCTCTAATTCTATGAGCAACATCATCTACAATATCTCC
>JAOXJP010130097.1:0-13622 GCA_025762735.1 Platanus orientalis | reverse complement strand
GATTTACCATGATTTGTACATAACTTAAATCATTTCATTTTACGGAGGAAAAACCTAAGATGAATTCATCTCTAATTTTAGTTAACAAATCGGTATAAATATGAATGAATTCATTACGAACCATCAGCCTTGAATTTAAAATGAAATGATTACATTGGTGGCTGCCAAACAGGCTATTTAATGCTTCCCAACAGTTACGTGAGAAAAGAGAGTTTGGAACAATTGTTTAAGAAAAGAAAATAGAAAAAGAGTTGTTTCGTGCATTTTCAGCTGACTAACCATCACAATCGAAGTAGTTGGGATTAGGTACGATAACTTAGAAAGTGCCTAAAGTTGGAATGGCATTAAGGCTGACACATCAGCACCGATAAAGTGATATCCACTTTTTTGGCAGATGTTTTTCACTTTTTGGTACTGATGTATCTGCCCTGATGTCATTCCAACTTTAGCCATTTTCCAAGTACTAAATACTCAGTGCAATATCAATCCTGTCTTGAAGCATGTCGAGGCTGAAAGCAAGCGTTCGTAAGATGGTATAGGATGAGAGGTTGATGATGACCTCTCCCGCATGCAATAAAGAAATAGAATATAAAAGGTAAACAAAGACTGATAAAGCAACCTTGTCAGTTGTTTTTTTTTTGGTTGGAAAAAAACTTCATTATGCATTAAACAAAAGAAGAGATACAATTTGTTCTTAAGAGAGTGCAATTGACTTCAAAGATACATCAAAAGAATCTAAATTCCATACTCTTTTCTTATGTTCCTTGGCCGCCCTTGTGGCTATGTACTGTGCCACCTTGTTGCAACTCCCAGGTGCATAAGAAATCTCAGTTGTTGAACATAGATTTGACCAACATTCTTGGATAATTTTCGCTATCCTCCATGGTGGTTTGATGTCTTTTTCTCATAAGAGCTTTGTAATTGCTTGACAATCTCCTTCAATGATATGAGCAGTGGCTCTGAGTTTAGCAAGAAGTTGTAGTCTTATAAGAAATCGCCAAGCTTCTGTTTCCTCTATTGTGCCTCCAACAATGATTTTTGATGACCCTTCAATGAGTCCCTTAAGATCTCGAGCAATGACTGCAACAATTCCAATTGGGGAAGTGGCACCATCCACAGTTATTTTAATGTGTTCTTGTGGGGGAGGGGACTAATTGGGGCTTGAGATTGCATTTGCTTGAGGTAATGGCTCATCATTATAGGTAACATTAATCGAGCTATTAAGAGCGTTGAAAGTGTCATTGTACATCCTGGATGATCTATGAATGATATTGGTAGTTAAAGGTTGATGTTTATGGAGTACTTTATTATTTCTGGCTTTCCAGATGGGCCACATCACAAGTATTCCCATGGTTAAGACATATGTGTCAAGTAACAAGTCACATCAGTCCCCTATCCACTCGTTAAGAGATCTATTGGTTTTTTGAATTGTAAGACCCAAGGGTGAGCCAAACCAAACTGATTGTGAATATTCACAATTGAAAAATAGGTGGTTCACTATTTATGTTTCCTTCTCACAAAAAGGGCCTACAGGGTCCATAAAATTGATGAACTTGGATAGATTCCCTTTAACTGCAATCACATTATGTAAGCATCTACAAATAAAAGTGGTAACTCGTGGAGGAGTAACCTTGAGATGCCATAATGTTTTGAATATTTTGCTAGATAAGAAGTCTAGGGTGGTGGAGGATGATGCATTTTTCTTCATGTATTATTTGTATGCTGATTTGGTAGAGAAGTTACTTGAGGGAGTAAGTGTCTAGATTGGGATGTCATCTTCATTCCTATCCACTTCATTGAGATGGATCTTTCATACTGACTCCGCTACATGAGTTGGGAAAATTTTTGTCAAGCTATCCATTTTTCATGTATGTGTAGAGTGGTCAATTAATTCAGCTACCTTATTTTTTAGAAAGCCTATGGTGTTTCCATTGAATCTATAAAAGGGCACACCAAGAATCCAAGGGTCTTCCCAAATGTTGATGCTATTCCCATTTGCAATTGTCCAGCAAACACCTTCTTTGAGTATGTTCCTGCTGCTAAGTATGACTTTCCATGTAGATGTAGATAATTTGGCTTGTTTGGTCTCCCAAAAGCTCAATTTTTGTAGATATTTTTCCCTTAATAGTTGACCCATCTATCTTTAGGATTTTTGACAAATCTTTAGCCTATTTTCACCACCAATGCATTGTTGACAACTTCCATCTCTCAGATACCAAGGCCACCATTTTCTTTTGTTTCTTGGAAGGTTTTCCAGGTTTTCAAATATAGTTTTCTCTTGCAATCTTGCTTTCCCCACTAGCAGTCTATTTGAATGCTATTGATTTATTTGCAGGTGGATTTGAGAATGAGGTTAATAACCATATGATTACATGGAATGGAGGATAAGATTGACTTGATTAGGGTGGTTTTACTAGCATAAGAGAAGAGTTTTCCTTTCCATCCCTTCAGTTTGGTTTGGTACTTTTGAATCAGGAGCTCATATGTGTCATTTTTGGGATCCTTCTGTAGTAGAGTCTTGCTCAAATACCTGTTTCATTTTTTCATGAGTTGGACACCAAAGAAATTGAGTATGATTTCCTTTCTTCACTTACATTCCTATTAAAAGGGAGGCCTGATTTATATAATTCACCTTTTGGCCCGACCATTTCTCATAGCTCTTTAGGGTAAGCTTAAGTTTTTCAGCATCCTACAAATTAGTCCTTCCAAATAGCAAGATGTCATCAACAAACATTAATTGAGAGATCCTTGGTGCATACCTGTTGATCTTGATCCCTTCATAGATTCCTTGATCAAACATCCTGTTGATTAGGCGCGAAAGCACTTTAGCACACATGATAAATATATATAGAGAAAGAGGACAACCTTGTCTGATTCCTCATGATGGAAAGATATTCCCTTCAGGATTCCCGTTGATGAGAATGGAGAATTTTTCCCCTTTTATCCCTGACATGATTAAATCATGGGTTTTACTATTAAATCCAAAGCCCCTTAGAATTGCACTGATAAAGTCCAACTCCAGTCTATCATATGCTTTTGTTATATCAAATTTCAAGGCAATACACCCTTTTCGCCCTCACATAACCTTCATGGAATGGAAGATTTCTTGAGCCATTATTATGTTGTTAGTGATTTGCCTCCCTAGGACAAATGCTTCTTGATCAAGGGAGATTAGCCTATTCAGAAAGGATCTGATGCATCTGGCAATGATTTTGACAATTAGCTTATACGTGACATTACAAAGAGAGATAGGTTTGAAGTCAGTTGAGGTTTTTGTCATCTTTTTTTTTGGGATAAGAGCAATGTGGATTTTGTTGATCTCCTCTGGTATATTGCTGCTCCTGAATGTCTATTGGACTAGCGTAACCAAGTTATTGCCAGTAATGTCCTAAAGCTTCTGATAGAACATTGTAGGGATTCCATCAAGTCCATGGGCTTTGAGGGGGCCCATGGAGAATAAAGCCTCCTTCATTTCATCCACACTTGGGATGGTCTCCAATTGCTCATTTTCTTCATTTGAGATTGGTTTGTTTATCAGCACTAACTCTTGATTGATAGAGATTAGATTGGTGGATGAGAATATCGAATTGAAATACTGGTTGAAAATCCTATCTCTTTATCATCATTAAAGAATTTTTCACATGGAGTTTTGATAGAGATGATTATGTTCTTCCTTCTTTTATTGAGTGTGGAAATGTGGAAAAAGGTTGTGTTTTTATCTCCTTCCCTTATCCATGAGAGTCTTGAACTTTGCATCCAGTAGATTTCTTCTCTTTTGAGAAGTTCATTGAGCCTATCTTCCAGCATCTTTTCTTTTTCAATATTCTCATCATCAGGTGTAACCATTTGGACAATTTAAAGTTCTTCCTTGATTTTTTGGATTTCAATCTGGCTATTTCCAAACTTTTTCTTGCTCCATTGCCTGATGCTGCCCCTAAAGTGCCAAATTTTCTTAGCAATTGAGTGTTTAGCCACTTTGTTCCAAGCTTGACTCATTGTGCTCTTGAAAGTTTCATCTATGAACCATAGCGCTTAAACATTGAACAACGGTATCCTTTTTTTGAATTTCTCCAGGATAAGAAGGATTAGGGCATGATCACTATTGATCATTGAGAGATGTAGAACAAATGCATCCATGTACTCCAATATTCAGGTGCTATCAGCCAGGGCCCGATCGAGTCATTCTTTGATGTTGAAATGTGTTCTTCTATTGGACCATGTGTATGCCGGTCCTGAATATCCCAAATCGATGAGTCCACATGAGTCAATCATCTCTTGAAATTTCTGGTGATGTTAATCTGGTTATACCATCCCTCTGATCTTTTCTCTAGAGCTTGTGATAGCACTATAATCTCCAATGCAACACCAAGGATTATCGGTGTTTAACGTGAAATGTTTAATTTCATTCCAAACACTTTTTCTTTTGTATTTTTTGGGATTACCATACACACATAAAAGATACCATAAATTATTTTTTATTTCATTTTGAATTGCTAATATTATTACATTTGTAGAATGGTAGGTGACTTGCAGCTTTATGTCGTCTGTCCAGAGAAGACATAATCCACCTGAATAACCCTCTAAAGGGACCAAAAAGTGATTAAAATCCCCTAAGCGTCTAGTTATCTTCTTAAAACTATTGTTAGAGCATTTAGTTTAAGATAGAAAGGCCACTGATGCTTGGGTTGAGTGTAGCGTTGATTTTAGAGTTAGAATTGTCGGGTCACTTCACAAATCCCAACAGTTCCATGATAACAGCTTCATGGTTCCTACGGCTGTTGTGGCACATCCACCAACCCATTGTTGATTTTTGATGACGTAGTTACATTTTTCTTCCCCTTGTTCCTGGTGACATTGATTTTCTTCCTCTTGTACAAATCAAGACTCTCTCCTCTTTTCAAGGTTTTTTTTTCTTGTGGGATTGCTCAAATTCAAGCAGTCTAATTTATGATGTCGCTTCTATTAGAGTTAGGAGCAGGTTCTAGATGGACCAACATCATATATGTAGTGATATATGAATGTATACCTAAGAAATTCGAGTACAAGACTCTAATCAAATGCAAGATAGGGAGACTGGATTCTGAGATGTTGAGTCAGGTGCATGAGAGAGCAACTAGACTAAGACTCATATAGTGTTGAGAAGTTGACGAACTTTTAATGAGATCTACCATATAGTGCATTTCATACTTCATGTGCTATTATGACTGTGGCCTACATGTATAAATGAGCTAATTCCTTGCCTTATAGTGTGAGACTTTGGTCATATAGGCATTTATACCCTTATAAACTCATGACTATGTTGTGAGGTTGCGGCTTGATGATTATTATTCTAGTATGTTTCCAATGACCATGAGCAATTTAGTCTAAAGGGGCATGATTAGGAAAGTGGTTAGGTCAAGACAAATTAGCATGAGGGCTGAGGAAGACGATTTGATACATTTATTTATAGTAGTGTACGCACAAGCCTGATTCATGTTTAAATGATTAGTTGATTCAAACCAATTTTTCAAAAGGCTAAATTTTTTTTTTTCAAACTTGAATTATCCCTGTAGAAGGCATGTGGTGAGTGTTAGAAATTAGCATTGTTCTATGAATGGACTTTAGGGGGATATAAAATGTACAACTTAAAAAATCATATTAGGGCATGGTTAAGTTGTTGGAGATGAGATGTGTTTTTCTAGTAATATAAAAATATAGCTTAGTAAGGTGCTCTCTCCTAGAGATCACAACTCTTGTTGATCTTAAGCCGTATTTCCCTATATGAGATACATGAAGGATGGAGAGTAGAGGAGTAAGGAGATTAATTGATTTGTCATAATGTGGACAAGTGGGAGATGTTAGACTTTAAGTTGACTTAGATGTCCATATGGGTATCCAAACTTACCCAAAACTCTTAAAAGACTTATCTAATGTATTGTAGATGAGTCCTAGCGGGAGTAAGAGTTCTAACTATATTAAAACTCCTACTACAAAGCCTCTATATGTAACCCCCCACACAATCATATTTGACGATAAATAGGAGATGGGTAAATGATAGGGGTACAGGTAAACTATCACCTTATATTTGCATTTGATGGTTTAAGAATAAATGAGTGAGTTCATGGACCATAGAAAGAGACCCAGAGTATAAAGAGACCTGAAAAGGACCGAAGGGCTCAAACCTGGACAAGTTTAAACGCTCTAGAGAAATCTTCAAGTACTCGAGTGGAACTGTTGAGTGCTCGAATTGAGAGAAATCTGGAAAACTAGAACATGGTTTTCCTCGAGTGCTAAAGAAGGGAAGTTTGAGCTCTTGAACCTCAAACTTTGAGTGCACTAGAATGGAACTTCGATCCCTCAAGTCTGTTACAGAGACAAAAAATTATTGAAAATGCCATTCCTGGACATTAGGATTCATTTATGATGAAAGTAAAGCCCATTTTTACCCAATTTAACACAAGAACATTAGAGGAAAGCTTAAATAGAGAAAGAGGAAAAATTGAAAAAGGAGAAGAGGATTTCTTTTATAAGGAACAAGGTAAACTCAAGGACTTTATTTTTAGCTTGGTATTTGCTTAGTTTCAAGCTTTTCATTAAAAAACTAATTGAATCCATTATTTTTTATTATGTTTCTTGTTTAACCTCATAAATGAGAGAAAGTTCAAAAGGGAAGGAGATACTAGAGGAAGATCCCCTTGGATTTAAGAAGTGAAAAGCTATTGTAAGTGGATATACAATTTATGCACACATTTCCACTCTTAGGTTCAGATATGTCATTTCTACTATATGTTGTGAAGATCTGTGGTTATCTGTGGTTTGATCTCTATGGAATTGATTTTAGATCCTAGTTTTTTTTTTTTTTTTTTTTTTTAATTTAAGCTTGATTTGAATGTTTTGTTACCTTCATGAGTTTATAGGAAATGATTCTAGTTACATGATGTTGGTCCCTTGGTTGGGCATGTTGGTAATGTTTACACTATGAAGGGGAGTATTGGAGTTGGATTCTTATAGTTTTTTATGGAAAAGATGATCTCATATGGTGTATCCTTGATTCCCTTGAAATTCCTAAATTCAAGATCTCTACCCATTTGTTTCATGGTTATTTGATTAGTTATACGTGATTCACAAGTATTTTAGCATGCTTATGAATTCTTTACAAAAGCCTATTGCTCACTTTGGTGGTTTCTCTCTACTTCATGTTAATTCACGTAGATTTTTATTAATTATATTGATTCCCATGTTAGAATCTTTGAGTTTTTATGTTCTATATTGGGCTTTGAATTCATTGGGAGTTTTAATAAGTATAAGCATGTTACTTTTATTATTGTTTACTTTGGTATTTTCATCCTATATGAATTTTGATGTATATGAATTAATTGGTTTCAACTTTAATTGTGTTTGGCATGGAAAGGTTTTGTATCCTGTAGATTTCTATATGTCATTGGTTTGAGCCCAACATCCTCATTCATATTTTGATTTTTAGCTTCATATATGAGATTGACATCCTTGGTTTTGAATTCTTTATGAGATTGGGCATACAAATATCTTTTGTATATCATATTTATATAGCAGTTACATTACTTTACATAAGTATGGATTTGATGGTTTGGTTTTGGATATTTGGATTTGACATGATACCAGTATATAGGGATTGCCTTTTTGGCCCCGAAGACCCCTATGTGGGTTGGTTTTTATGACCTTTAGGTACCCTGATGCCGGGTCACATCAATAGGCGAAGGTGCATTATTTACCTAGTGATTTCTTATGTTTGATACTTGTGATCCTAGAGACCCTTACATGGGTTGGCCAAACGTGACCCTGGAGACCCATTGTGGGTTATCCTTTTGGGCCTGCAGACTCTTTCGTGGGTTGGTTTATATGACATTCAGGTACCCGGGTCACATCAATAGGTGGAGATGGATATAGTGCTATGAAAATTTTCTATACATTAATCCTAGAGGGGATGAATAAAATTTAATTAAAATTTCAATTCTTTTTAATTCTATTTACCCCAATCTTAATTAGGTGACCTAATTTATGATATTCAATTTTAATTTAAATCACTTTATGTGTTTAGTGTTCAATTGCTAATGATTACAAGTATGGAAATGTAAAGAACAATTACACAATGATCATACACTACAACACAAGATATATAGTGGTTCGGCCACACTAGGGCCTACATCCACTTTTAACTACTCAATTTTATTAATCAACTAAAATGATTACAAGGGATGAGCAAACCTTAAATAATGTGCTTGGTGTCTCCAACAGGCACGGCCTTAGTTGTCTCTAAGCCAAAGACTTACAATCCATCACACGACGTCTCTGACCATTGACATAAGGGTACAAGGTATAAGGGAAAATTTTGAACTACATTTTTGGTATCTCTAGCAAGCACAATCTTGGTTGTCTCCAATCCAAAGACTTATAATTTATCATGTGGCATCTCTGTCCGTTGACACAACGGAATACGGTATAAATACCAAGGTGGTTCTCAATAACTAAATGTGGTAGTTTATGTCCAAGTATGGGAGTCAAAGTCCCAATATATAGTGTGACTTGTAATAGCCTAATATGCCAATATGGTTAACCAAGGGAATCAATGTTCCTATGTAAGTAGTGGCTCTCAATAGCCAAATATGCCAATCCGGTCAAGTAGGGAGGGACGCAAAGTCCCAATGTAGAGAGTTGATCTCAACTAGCCAAATATGTTAATTTGGTATAGTCTTTACTCAATGATAAGGGAGTGTGTGAATGCCTCTAATAAAGGCAAGTATGTAAGTAAATCACTCAACTGAGTATGGCCTCTAGAATAGGCAAATATAAGTGAGGTTCATAATAGTTTCATCTCTTGGAATGGTTTTCCAATGATTTACATGTAGAGCAGTGGTATAGATATACAATAAGCAAAAACTAACCACAAACTACCAACAATTTAAACAAATTCCAAAATATGAGCAAAAACTTTACCTTAACCTTTGAGGTTGAGTGTTTGTATGCTTTGAGTGAAGGAGCGACCATCATTTTCCTTCCTCCTCTCTTCTCTTGCAAAGGAAACCTCTTTCGTACCCTCAAGAGAGAGAACCAATTTTCTTCTTCTCCTCTAGTTTCTTGGAAGCTTGAGTGAATGAATGGAGAGAGTGTAGAGCTTGTAGAGCTCTTGTTCTTGCCTAAAAACTCTCTTCCTTTCCCTTAGCAAACCACTTTTTTTTCAAATGCTTGGTAGCTAGCCCTAATGAGGAAAATGTTTCTTTTATGGTGGACGAAATCCACTCTCAACCATGGGATTGAAATCTCCCACGTGAAAAAATAATTATGGCCCTTGATAGAAAAATAGTCTTAAAAACCCAGATTCACACCCCTGATTGATCAGGCACTTAGAGACCGATCAGGCCTAGATCTATTGCTTAACCGATCAGGCTTCAAGGGGCATCTCTCTCAGGTGCTAGAGACTGAGTCTCTTGACAGATCAGGCATTTCGAGATCGGTCAGGCCAAGATAAAGCAAGAACTTGGAGATTGGTTAATCCAGTTAAACATATCTTTTCGAGCCAATTGTTTTGAGTACTTGTGGGTTCCAAGCAGACATCGGGATCAAAAGTTATGGCAATTTCAAGTTGAGATATCCATACTTACTTCTCAGCCCATTTTTCACCAAGGTTTTTTTAGCATTTGCACCTAGGGGCATCTATTAGTCTTAAGTCCTTCCTAGGATCAAACCTTGGTCTTTGGGGGGTCTCCTATAGTAACCACACAACACCATTTGGTTTAATACTTGATTTACCTTTCGGGCTCAGAGATGGTGACTTAGCTCTTCGTTGGTACTTCTCTTTGGTACCTCTTGCGTTTTTTGCTTGATATGTCTTGACTTGTATCACATGAACTTCTTCCTTGTCTTGGTGATGGTCTCCACACTAGACACACATAGGCTCACTTATTATACATAACATGCATAGCCTATCACCTAGACTTGGAATGAAATTGACAAATTACATCATGACTTTATAATCTCCCCCTTTGTCAATTTCATGACAAAACCCAAAAATAAGAATACAACTATCATTACATAAATGAAATCATAGTGTGGGGACCATATGTAGACTTCAATGAAGCTTTAAGGCTCTCCCTTAGTCCTTAAGCTTGTTCAATACCTATCATCCTGCATCACAGAACTTATATCAATCTCATATGTCTTTTGAATATAAACATTGGAAACAAGAACTAAGGCATGCATATAATAATGCACAAATATATATAGGCATGTTTCATAAAATAAAAGTATAAACATTTAAAGAATATAACTCTCTCCATTAAATATATTCCCCATTGCTATTAGGGCCAATGTTTAAGGCTAAATATTTCTCCCCATTTTTATCATAAAAAGACAAAGGGCTAGACAATAGTATGGATCAAATGAACATTATCAAATGAAATAATTATAAGCATACAATATGAAGCCCATAGGAGAATGACCATAAAATCTAGTGCCAGTCAATACTAAGATCAAACGTGATATTATAGATATACATATAGGAGACATAAATCACTACAGCAAGTATATGTGACTTATATGGCATTTGTGCTCATGCCATTGTGAGTAGTAGAGCCAACGATTTATACTTGTTTAAGCATAAGTTCTTCCTTTTAAGTCCTTAATTTTTCTCCTCTTAAAATCAATATCCTCTCTAAATGTATACTCCCACTAAATTTATAGACCTAGAGGGAGGTGAATAGGATATAAAAAATTTCTTTAACCCCTTTAGATATGCTAAGATTGATTTTAATTCAATTTTAGTTTTCTTAGAATTAAACCAAGTGAGTGTGTGTTTGTGGACATCGGGGTCTGGGGGGTTCAGATTTCCCCCTTGCTTGTGGTTTTCGGGCCCACTCTTCAACATGTGATGCTTGTGCATGAAGGTTATTAACCCTTTTACATGAGGGTTAGGTTTTTCTTAGAGTCGCCACCAACTCGGGGTTAACCGAAGGAGTTGGACACCAGTTCTCCTCTTCGGAAGAAGATGATAAGTCTAGATCCGAAGGTCTAGGGGTTTAACTCCTAATAGTAGTCTATATTCTTGAGATAAAGGGTAAGTTGTTTAGTTGCATTTGGGAAAGGTGTTAGGCACCCCAAATACCCACCTTTTTAGGATAGTTTTTCTCATTTATATATGTTTTGAAATATGCTAAAGTTCATGCTTATTAAATGTAAAGTTATGGTCTAGACCACCCCCGTGGTGTGATCATTGCAATTTCCCCTGAGACATAGTCTCAAGCTGCCTACATACCGATCTTGTGGTTCGGGTGTTCCTAGAGTTTTGTCGAGATCAAATTACATGTAGTTCTAGGGGTTTGTTGTGTGTGTCAATCTCGGTAGTCAAGTAGGTCTTACAGTGAGAGTGATTCAATGTAGATTCATTTTAGATTGTTTGTATACTTACAAAGTACTCTGTGCTACTGTAAAATGTGAAAAAGTTAGCGAAATGTGGGTCGGGACTATGTTATACCAATGTGTATGGCTTTAAGAACCTAATTGGGCTATAGAAAAGTCCTAGGGTCCTTGGGTCGCGACCCATTATGACATGACTTTAAGGTAAGGTGGAAATTGTAAAAGGTAGGGATAGGTTGAAAGGTAGTGGTTAGGTGACTCAACCTGATCGCACTGACATAGCAACCACAACATAAGCGTTGTCTCCCAGGTAAAGTTTAGGTATCAGATACACTTGGAAATGACAAGTGTATAGTAAACCTTACTATGATTATTGGGAAGCTGAAAGAGGCATTTGTAATAAAGGGATCCCTAGATTATGTCTATAGAATAAAATGGTTCGAAGATAAAGTGATTAAAGAATGAAATTAAGCTGGGAATAAATATGAGTTTCATTCATCTTTCATAGGCTTAACGCTTGTATTTCACTCTAACGCCTGAGTTTTAATTCAGAAGAAATTTGAGTGTTAGTTGTTGGAAGCCAACAATTGATCTTGGGTTTTGAGCCCCTTGTGTGGATCCTATAAGGGTGAAAAATTACAGATAGGGGTAGGCCCCTTCTATGGTTCATGGCCTTTACCCAAGACCTAACATAGAATACCAAATATTTTAAAAAGGTGGATTTTAACATAGGCCTAATGCCTAAAATTCATCCTGACGCCAGAATTTCTCTCAACACCTGAATAAAAATTCAGGCGTTAGAACAAAAATAGGGCCAACAGAGGCGCCTAAGCACATGGATGTATTTCAATGTGTCATTTTCCTGTGTATAGGTTTAAAGAAGGTCAGGGTTCACTAGGGTGGGTCCTAAATCCCAATGCTTGAATTTTCCCAATGCCTATATTTGCTGCCAACTCATGGCTTTAGGTTTTGGATAGTCCTCACTTTAGAGGGCATATCTCTCTCCACAGAGATCCAAATTGAGTGTGTCAATCAATTTGGAAAGCTGAGAGAAAGATCTTTCCAACTATATATAATAAAACTATATTTTGTCTAGTGCTTGATTGTAAACTAACACCTGAATTTGCTATCAACGCCTGAATTTTAATATGCCCTCCGTGAAATTCCTATATATAGATCCTAGAGGGGGGTGAGTAGGATTATTTCAAAAATTATTTTTAGATTGCTCCAAATTCACTTGTTACTTGATTGATTAAATTGTCCCAGTATTTAATTGCAATTAAATTGTGCATAAAGATATGAGTATATTCAATTGTTCTATAAGTGAGGTTAATTTAATATGTGTAATGCTTGATAATGTAAATGATAAATGGAAAATAAAACTACAAGCAATCACACATGTACACACGATGTATAGTGGTTTGGCACAACGATCTACATCCACTCTCAAAAGCTCACCACCAAGCTATGTAATTTTATTAAGATTGAAGATGTTATAATCAAGGATAAAATTAACAAAAACCTAATCTACTTGCTAAGCAAGCTACACTCGGTGTCTCTGATGGGTGTGGTCTAAGGTTTACTTTTTCGGTGTCTTAAGCGGAAGAACTATGCATACATACTACCGATGTCTCTGCCGATAGTGCCAATTCTCTTGGTGTCTCTGGCGGGAGAGGTCTCAAAAACTTTAAATAAAGTTAAGGCAAGTGTTTACCTTACCTCTTGAAGATTGATGTTGCCTTGCACACTAGTTGGGGTTGCTCCTCATTGAGCAAGATGTGACTATAGCTTCCCAAAGCTTCTTGGTTGGCTCTTCAAGCTAGAGAGCTAATTTTGATGGGTTGCTCTTCCTTTAACACAATGTGATTATCAAACCCACCTTTTTTCTTAAGGATTTAGACAACCCTTGGTTTCTTCCACTTGATGATTTTTCTTAGTTGGAACAAGGTGGAAGTAGGGAATGATCCTTTTTGGGTATTGATTTACCTATCTAAGCTTAGAGAGATTCCCAATGGAATGGAGAGTTGAATCTCTTACAAATTTCCTAATTTAAAAGCAAGAGAGTTGCAATTTTTGTTCATGACCATTACCTTGCTCATTTGAGTTTTTCTCTTTATATATTGGACAAAAATGATTCATTTCTATTGGATTATAACCTTTCCAAATAGTCAAAAGTGCTAGGATCATATATTGTCAATCCCATGTCAAAACAGTGAGTTGTAAAGTGTTAAGTCAAGTCCATGATGTTGCTCCAA
>JAOXJP010130086.1:0-13623 GCA_025762735.1 Platanus orientalis | reverse complement strand
CATTCTATGATAATTTGGTAACTTCTCTCTTGTTTGGGAAAAAAACTTTAAAGATAAATGAAATCACCATGGCTCTTTTAGAGAATGATATGCATACGATTCCCAAGGTGAAATACTTTAGTAACTAAGGTTTGCAAATAAGTAGTGATAGGACAAAATAAAGGAAGGGGTTCTAACAAAATAAACTCTTTTTCAAAGTTAAGGGGGGAGGAATAACATAAAAAAGGAGCACAAATGATGGAAAAAATATCTAGAAGAGGACATAAATAAAGAAAAGGTGATAAGTTAAGCAAGCATAGTATTAGATCATTTGAAAGGTGATGGATGTGTACAATCAATCTTTATAGGTAGGAACTATCTTGTAGAAACATAGATTATAGATTATGGATGTTCTTATTATATGTGTCATTGGTTTGAAACCTACCAGACTTATAATGGAGTAACTACTCTTATGGTAGATTATGTAACAGGTAGGTCTATAGCTGTAAGGATAGTTAAGATTAATATATATGATAGTATGGTGAGAACTAAACAAGGTGCAAAGTATGCTTTGGATTTCAAGAAAAATTTAATTCATCAACGCATTAGAGTTAAATGGGTTCAATTATTTGGAACCAAAAAGAAATATGGTCAATAACTATTTTGAAAGGATAAACAAAAGAAAATTAGTATAGACCACTAGGGAATACAGTTATAAATGGATTAATTGTATCTACATCCACTGATTCAAGGTTGAATGATATCATTATGTAGCATCTATGTCTATGCTATCAAAAAGAAAAATGGTATATCATTATTTTGAAAGGATAAACAAAGGAAAATTAGTATAGACCACTAGGGAATACATTACAAATGGATTAGTTATATCTATATCGACTGATTCAAGTACGAATGTTATCATTCTATAGCTTATATGTCTATCTACATGAAGGAAAGAGGTTTGTAAGAGCTTCACAAAAATAAATAAATAAATTATTAAGGGGGTAAGATCATGCTAGCTATATATCTAAATTTTTTCACTTGTATGGCAAGTAATGCTACATTAAGTTCAAGATAGGACAACATAAGAAACTATGTGTTATAGTATTTTTACTTTGAGATATAAGTTTTGTACCAATTCCATCAAAAGGTAGAGATGCATGCTTCACTATACTTATAGATGGTTATTTCAGTAAGGTATGGATTTACTTCATAAATCAGAAGTCAGATGTTTTCACAAGATCTAACTAGTAGAAGGCATAAATGAAAATGCAAACAAGGAAACGGGTAAGGTAACTAAGTACAAATGAAAAAAAAAAATATAAGAATTGATATTTCATTAAATTTAGTAAGGAGAGAGGTCTACAACAGGTATGTGGCAGAGTATATGGCAGCCATCGAAGGTGCAAAGGAGACTTTATCAGTGACTGTGTAGTGACAAAGCTGGGATTGAAACAAGATGGAATAGAGTTGAATTATGATAGAGAACTATTCATTTAGAAACAAATCAAGTGTATCATGTCAGGGCTAAGCATATAGACATCAAGTATCACAAGATATGGGAGCTAGTATCAAATGGAAAGATATGTTTGAGGAAGACTCATAGAAATGACAATGCAATGAACAAGTTGACAAAGCCAATTATTACTAAGAAGTTCAAGCAATGCTTGGACTTAATCAATCATGCAAGGTGTTGAAGATTGGTGGTTCACCCCAAGTGAGAGGTGGAGGGTACCTCATGCTAAAGATGTGAAAAATTGTATCCTTGTATATGTGGTACATAAATGATGACGATTTTCAAGTTAGCTGGGAACATAATAAGATGGAGACTGCTATATTATATCATGTTTACATTCAAGGGATCTAGTATAATCCACTAACTATGATTCAAACTTCTAAATAGAAGTTAGTTTTCTTCTACCTGAAGCAGTACTTTCCTATTACATATGCGAAAAAAAATTGTTGTAAGGAGAACTCTTCCATATAGAATAGTCATATAAGTGATTAGGATGTGATCTTCTCTTATATGAGAAAATAGAGAATTTGAGAAAGAGAGTTGTATTATGGCAAAGGGCTTTCGTTACAATTCAAAGCTTGAATATGAATATCTTATACGTTTTCTAATTTTCTCTTGTAGTGAAGAACATAGTGGATCACACATGGGCATAGGCCATAGAGCTTAACCACATAAATCTTTGTATCATTTCTTCTTGGCTTTTCTATTGGTCGTGTGTGTGCGTGTGTTTAGTTGAGGCCTTTGAATTTTTGACATTTGAAAATAAATTTCTCATTCGAGAGTGTGGGGGGAGTAGTTGAGTTGGGAGCATATTGTTAAATAAAGAAATTAACTGTCTCTCCTAAAACCCTGAGGTTGTAGGAGAAGTTATAGTTAATATACTTAATAAATTTCAACACTCACCCTTAGGAAGAACACGCTTGGACAATGAACATGGGGGAACTAGGTGCACAAAGAGAGCAGGAGAATAATTGCGTCCATGAGGAGATTTGAACTTGCGACCAAAAACCTTCTTTGATACCATATTAAATAAAGCAATTAACCATCTCTCCTAAAAACCTAAGGTTGTTGGAGAGGTTAAAGTTAATATATTATTAAATTTCAACACAAATCTAGCTTGTGTAGAATTCCCCAATGTGCTTTTGCAAAACTTGTAGGTCATTATTATTGCTTATAAATTGCAAACTAAAATGTTTAGATCAAACGCCATATGTGTACCATCTTTAGGATTGTTTTGTTTGAGGCATGCTACTTAGGCAAAAAAAAAAAAAAGTTTGAAACATGTTTATACACATTTCATAAACATGACTGCTAGGGTGAAGTGTATATGAAATGTAATGCATGGTGGGGAATGGGGCTGCCTTGTGCAAAGTACTTAAAAGATGTTAAGAAATTTAACATCAGTTTCATGTGTGAAGATGTAGGTAGATATAGTAGAGTAGATAAATAATAATTTAGGGTAACAATGCTGTCTATTTTTCTTGCTTAAATGGATGTGATCAACCTTATCATCATCTCTCAACTAATATTTTTCAGAATGTCATCAAGACTCTTTATGGAAATAATATCATTGTCATCTTGGGTGTTGTTTATTGTAATTGGTTTATCCTTGTCTTCTTATTGCTGCACTCCATGTAATCTTCCATTACATACTTCATGTTTCTTTCATGAAGATGATCTATATGATTTTAAAAACCTCGGGTCTAGGGCTATGAGACTCATACAACAATCAGTTGCAAGTAGGTCCCATGTGAAAGATTGCCCAAGACAAAGACCAACTTGATCAGGTGATCACAACTATGTACAACAGTGTTTTATTTCAATGATGAAATTAAATTATTAATGCTCCGAAACTATAAAAAAGAAATCAGATGTTTAATAATCATTTGATCATGTTGATTTTTTCCTTTTCAATCCCTCAAGTAGAAACCATTCAATAGTGGATCACAATCCTGAATACATATGAATAGGTGTTCAGATATGTGACCAAAAACTAGTGTATAGGTTATGTTTCCTAGCCCAAACATGTTTTCATCTTCCTTATTATTAACTCTTTTCCAGCTTAGAGTTCTTTTTTACTCCGTACTAATCTCCCATATTCATCTTTTTCAGTTACTCTTGTACATATTGACCAATAACATAACTGACCAATGGTCTATCACCTATAAACAAATTCATCACTATAATCCTACCATGAATACTGAAAATTATACAGTCATAAGCACTAAATCTCATCACCAATTTTAAGTTGATGTAGGATAGTCTAGGGAAACCACAAATTGAAAGAAGAAAGAAAGCCAAAATTCAAATTCTGAAAATTCTGAGTAGTGGTGTGAAATAAACAAAATACCCTTGGTTGTCCATCTATGCACTCAGACAGGGTGAATCTTGGATCTAAGATGCACCATTGTTCCAAATTTCATCGAATTTGGATCTAATTTGGTTTGTGAAATCATATATGTAAGATTGTGGTTTAAAGTTTATGGGAAAAAACCAGAAAATCAAAAACAAAGAAAGATTAAAAAATAAGAGAGAGAGAGAGAGAGAGAGAAGAGTAAGAAAGAAAAAAAAAAGATTACTTACACATGGGGGAGGAGAGAAGAGAGGGGATACCACAAGGGCAGAGTTATGATTTTCTTGTAGGGGGCAAGCCAAAAAATTATGTGCACCTCCTTAACAGGCACCAATGGTGTGCCCACAACCAGTGGGTGACACGTTACATCAAAAAAGTGAAAAACACCTCCCAAAAAATTGTAAATCACTTTTTTAAGCATGATGTGTTGCCCATTAGTTGCGGGCACACCATTGGCACCCATTATGGGGCACACCTGATCCGATCCCGAGGGCAAGGATTCTTTGGGATTTTAAATCATCACCAGTCTCAATGGATAAGTACCACTCCATTACCAATTAATGTGTGACATATGGCCTGACAAAGTGTGTTTGAGTCAATACACATGGGTCAAAGGAGGGTATTACAATAAATATATAGTTAAGAAGTACTAGAGTATTTATTAATTTGAAAGGATGTTTTGTCTAGTACAAAAGGTGACTTCACATGAAATAAAATGGGCAAGGGCTAAATGAAATTGTAAGTTCCAACCCATTTTATTGTAAATGAAGTCACCTGGTGCCTTGGACACCATTGTAGACACCAAATCCTGAGCAGAGACTGGAGTGGTACGAGTCCATTGATATGAACTCATTTTTTGATAGGGAGGGGGCCAATTGCCTCATAATTGATACGGATAAAGAATATTTTATCATCTAGCCCATTATTATACAAGTGTACTCACACAATGAGGGGGGGCAGTTGCCCTCCCCCCTTAGTCCTATGTGGCTTCATCACTGGATACCACATCCCAAGAGGAGAGAGAATCGTGGAATACCACACCCACTTCAACACAGATGTGTCTTCTTTTTCAAATATTCATCTTCAACTAATTTACTTCATTTGTAGAAGGGCCTTTAAGTAGACATTACATTGAGAATGAAATAAAATAAAATCCTATACTCTAGATCTTTAAACTAAAATATATTTTTTAAATAATAAAAAAGTTCTAAAGAAAAAAAGAAACTTTGGTTAGCATAATATTTGATTTGTTTCCCAAGTTATTGTGCCTCACAAGATTTTAACAATCTCCCAAAATAGTCTCTACAATCTTAGAGAAAATATCTCCAAATATTCTCCACAATCCTAGAAAAATTATCTCCAAATATTATCCACAATCTTGGGGAATATTGAATTGCTTAATCGGCATTGTGGGTCCTCCAAATATCTCTCAAATATTCTCCAAAATCTTAGAGAATATTGGAGATGTCTTGCAGCTCATATTGTAGGTCCCATGGACTAAGGTGGCAGCCCATAAAAAAAAAATACCCTTGAAAATAAAATCCTATTATACCCCTTGACAAACATACTTTATTACACTCAACCCCCTAAAACTTAATATAAGTGCAAAACCCCTTTAAAAATATAAAATTAACTCTACACTACTAGACGGTTCATGGAAGGCTATCCATGGACTTTCAACTTCTTCTTGACATAGTATGTTCCTGCATCATAAGTGTTTATTCAACTTTCTTGTCCATCATTTTGTTTAGCAAGACAATCTCTCATTCACAAAAAATAGTTTATACTTGGAGAAATGAACAAACATAGGCCTCTAAATCTTACAACATATCAGCTTTTCCATCCAACCCTTCATTCTTATTCAATTTTTTTTTTCCTTCTAATACAGTAGAACAATGAGACAGATAGAGTAACTAAATGATTTCTCAATCCTCTTACTAATCACTATTTTATTAATCTATCTTGTCATGCATCCCTTGAGGTTTTTTAAGTCTTGAAACCGCATTGCATTACTTCATATATCCTCCAAATTTACTTAGCTTGCAGTAGCCTTCTTTTGGAATTAACACTATGATTCCAACAAGAGTCGCTCAATCATATTCATTGTGTCAGATAATATTTATAGGATATTCAGATCAAGAATGGAATTTGAAAATCTAATTGTATTGAGACAACTATAATAGCTTATAAGCTTTACAGATCTAAATCAAAGAATACAGACAACCAAGATAATGAAGTAGAATTCAATAATATCATTTCAATCGTAAGAAAAAAGAGAACACTAACGTTGTAAAGTTTCTGAAACCCCAAAGATAAAAATACTTGCTGACTCTTAGAAGTAATCTAAATAGAGGTGCCCCAACAATAAAATAGCTGGATAAATGATTTGGTGATCCATGCATACATTATCAAATGGGTCCATGGAGAATGATGAACCCTTACTTAACCACATGTATTTCAGAGAAAAAAAAATCTATCTTCAAATATTTAATATCATCAAGCAAGAAAATTAAGAATGAACACAACCATGATCATTATTTGGCATTATTGGCATGCTACCATGATGGGATCCATCGCCATGGAGCTATCTCTATCGCACATCTCAGGACCAATGTTTGTAACACCTTCTTCCTGAAAAGATGCATGGTAATACAGTAATGAGTTTGCATAGTTTCGAACTATACAGAATTTGGGATAAGAAAGTGGAGTCCACCTTTGCAAGGTTTCTTAAGTACGTTGTTGTGTAGTTTCCTGTGGAGGAGAAGGCTTCAATAAGATCTGCTAGAACCAATTGAGGCTGGGAAATGGCTCCATCAAACCAGTCTTTCAACACCCAATGTTCACAGGAAAGGGAAAAATATTATGAGTGATTATGTAGACTAAAAGTTGATGACTACATTTAGGATGCATGAAAATCAATAAAAATGGTGCAACACTGATCATGATGATGACGATGATGATAGAATAGCAGATGTTGAACATGACAGTTATATAGATATGTATGACAATAATGTTAATTGCTAGACAGAGTATAACATAGAGATTAAATGGTGTGCGCATGTAGATATTAACTCTGGTAATAATATATGCGTCTGTTCATACAATGATATGTGATTGTATGAATGACCAAAGAAGAGATGTCACCATTTTAACTGTGATAATGCTTAACAAAATGATTCAAGATAAATCCAATAGTACTGAATTTGTTCTTATTAACATCAAAAGTTGGTTGCATGATTTGGATCATTTGTTCAGGGGAAGAGATCCTGTAATTTTTCAGAGAACCTCATTTCAATGTCTCGGATTTGATGAAGGGTGAATCATATGAGGTACCAGTATTTTCACCAGGTTAGGTCTGCTCAGATAAATTTATACTCAATATAGATGGGTACTGTATAGGTAATCCGGGTTATGATGAGGGTGAGTTGTTAGGGATAATAGAGGAAAGTTTGTTGTTGCCTCTGTCCATTTCTATGACGTTACTTCAAACAACATAGCTGAAGTGTGGGATTTTCTTGGTCGGCTCCAGCTTTGTTAAGAATTGGATACTTAAAGGTTGACTGAAAGTGATTTTAAGCTGCTAGTTAATCTGATTAAAAATATCGTGATTCTGATTATGGTGATTGTGGTATAGATTGCAGGAAATAAAATATATGTCCACTTCAATATGTGCCTTATCAAATTACACTTACTTCAATATGTACCTTATCAAATTACACTTAAAATAGAAATAATCAGGTTGCTGATGGCTTACCACATCTGGGTTGTGATTTGAGAACCAATCAAATTTTTAGTGAAAATTCTCATCTCCCAAATTAGTATGGTTGTTTTCTTCCCTGATAAACTGAGTTTGATGTCCTTCTTCTATAAGAATCATTTTTTTAAATAAATGAGTAGGGATCTTGCAAGGCCCCATTTTTTCTGGTGTGTTTTTGTTTTGAAAAAATGGGGGGGGGGGTACTCTTATTAACAGTCGTAATGGCTGCTATTAAAACCATGAATGAAGCTGTTTGTGAGTCTATTTGGTGACCATGGACAGATCATAGGTGTCAAATTCATAGATCGATTTGATTCATGCTCATTTCAAGTTTTTGATTCATAGGTTGACTAGTTTGTGAAGTTTCAGAGATCAATTCGTCAAGCTTGCCAAGTTAATTTGCAATATCTAAGAACCTGGTATGTGCAATACATTAATTTAATGTGTTCAGTTCATCAATCCTATTTATGAGAAAGATATTAGGTCCTTACTTATAGCTAGTAGGCTAAGGATTGGATATGCTTGATTCACACCATTTCGTAAATTAATTTCCAGTGAAATGCGAATGAGATCACTTGAATTAATTCAGAATTTATTGGTAGGTACAGTGGATCTGGCAACTATAGGACTCATAATATTACGGGGCATGACATTAATGATAATGATTCAGAGACATCTTACCAAGGGTGGTTGAGTTGTGGATTCTTTTGTCGTATCTCCAAACGCTTTGGTTAGTAAGGAAAGCAAAACAAGACTGATCTTCAACATTGATGTTGTGAAGAAATGTGGAGAGGGTGTACTCAGCTGGGTCATTGGTATATGTTTCATCAATCACTACATCCACAGTCTGAAGGTAGAAACAAAGAAACAAGATTCAAAAAAGAATTAAGACCTATTAAAGTTGAATGAATTTACTAAAATAGGCATCTTGTTCCTAAAACCATTGTTCATTCAAACCTCCCAACCCAAAATACAGATGGCACTATTTTTTACTAGTCTTGATAGAGTGATAGACTCACTTATTTTTTTAAGGAATTCCCTCAACCTTTTCCAATTGTGCAATGTGGAAGGGGGATGAGGAGGGAACAACACGAGGGGACGCCCACCAATATGACATCCTGTATGATGCTAATAAGAGAATCAATTTCCAATTGGTTTCTCTCCAGCTCCCCTTCATGTGTCATGCAATAGGAAGGTTTTATGGACAGCATCAAACATAACTGGTAAGATTCTAATTTTCATTTTCCCAAAGGAAAATGAGGTTCATACCAGCTCAGTTTGGAGCATCCCTTGAACCTCTTCCTATAGAGTGGCATGTTGAGGGGCCTAAGAGAAAGCCGATGGGAGAGGGATACTCCCATTGACATTGCAATGCATAGTGTATCGGCATGCATTTTCTCTAAGGAAAGTTTCCCGTCCCTTCTGCAGTATGCCTGGAACAGAGTCAGTGTGGCTGTTGCAACTCAAGCTGTGTTACATTGCATTGCAATTCATACCATTCCACGAGAAGGCCAGAATAGTATTGATGCAGTACAGGGCTATTTTCTTTCTACCATCAAAACTTTTGGGCCAATTTGGTTGTACTATGCAAATCTTGAGCCCTTTCAAAGGGTGTGAGAAGATCTGAATGCTGTTTAATAGCTTTAAAAGGTATGGTCATGATCATGTATGAAATATTTCAACAAACTCTTAATCTGCCAACAATACTCTTAATGCAAACTTACACATAAAATGGCATGAAAGTCGTCAACATCATCAGGAATCGATATGTTATAGGTATTTTTGTTGATGGAGTCATCAACATTTTCCCCACCTGCATCTTCCACATACTACATCCAATGTTTAATACATGTAAACACATGTCAGATAAAATATAAAGAAAAAGGAATAACAATGTGATGGGTAGAGGTATGTTTAATTAATTTATGAAGAAGAGGATGGATGTCAATCCTTTACAGCACAACAATTGATATTCCAGAGTAGCATGGTACTCTAGTAGACCCATTTTCATCAACTGCCGTATATTCTTTGCTATGGAGAGGGCAATGTAGGTTGAGTCAGTCAGGTTCAGATTGAGCCTGGCCCAAGTTGAACCCATTTTGTTTATCAATGCTCTGCAAGCAACCCATTATATAGACCCAACGTATACCATGGGTCGCACTGCCAGCGACCATGGCTGTAATCACCACAAGTACAGGTGTAGGGATGGTGGACTGTTTTATAATCTACTAATGGGAACCTTACATGTATTTTCATGAGCTAGCTGACATGTTGAGGTAGTTTATAGAGAATTATGAGAATAAAATTTATACCTTCATCTTGTATGCTTCCTTAGTGAAAGACCACACACCCTGCAAGGTTGAATGAAAAAGGGTGCCAATAATTAGTTTAATCTACGGCTAGTTTGTCGGTTGTAACACCTTTAAGGCCCGTGTAGCATCTCTATATTTTTTTTACTATGTTGATGCTAAGCCCAAGATGAAGAGGCACCGACTGACTGCATTATTAGTTACCCTTTGATGATGAGGATCTTTTCTTGCTAGAGAAAGAAAGGACATGAGGAAGCTTACTGGGATTTGTGAGTGCAACTGACCTCACTATACTCCAGCCAAGCTACTACTGACTTGAATGAGGCTGTCTTTTTCGCAGTAGCTTTTGTCAAGCACATGTAGTTCTCTTTCACCTGCAAAGGCATTTACTGATTAAGATCTCTCGGGTAAGAACCACTGAATGATGAATCTCAACATCCCTTGATGGAAGCCATGCATGTGTTATCTTCATAAAATCTCATATGCCAAATTAGAAAGAGAACACATTATCTAGTGCTTCAGACTTACTGCATTATAGACTTGATTTGCTCTAGCTTCCAGGTTTGCATAGACTCCCAAGTACTTGATCCACTCTGCTCTCTGGGGGTATTAAACAAAACCATTTGGTTCTCAAATCAATGAAGATACATATGTTTCATTCCTTATGTATGTATGTGTGTGTATGTATGTATGCATGTATATCTCAATTTACCTGGAGAGGGTTATCCTCTTCGGAAGGTAGAAACGTGGCGAAATTGCAAGCTTGTTGTTGATCCATGTTGCTTACAAAATGCGCCGCGAACTGTGTAAGTTGTTGTGCATCACTCTTGTTTATAATCTCGATCTCTCCTCCCACGTATGATTTCAATACGCATTGAGAAGCTACAGAATCTGATGTTATGCCCTTCAAGGTCCCTAGCAAACCTAGAAGCTATTCAAACTATATATAAATAAGCAAACCAACAATGTGACATTAATAATACAAGAAAAAATTTGCAATGGTCCAGTGCCTGGTTATAGTTGATGGGATTATCCCTCTTTCATGCTAATACGGGAACCATCTATGCTTCTTGAGTATCTGTCCTTCTAACCATGGAATCCTTAAGCAGTTTGAGTTCAAAGATCTGATTGTCTTGGAGTCTGTTCGGTATTCCATATACCCGACCATAGGCTGGTCCAGGGCAACTTAAGCCCAGTTCAAGCCCTGAGAAGCTAAATCCAAGGCACCAAGCCTGGCCCTGTCAACCATGGATCAAAAGTAGACAAGCCCAAGCTGGTCTCAAGAGTTACATATCCCTAGATTGGATCAATCCCTACACTTTTTCTGATAAAAGCGAAGCCCAAAATCACGTATCTCGACTCAAGTTCAGGGTGAAGATGGATGTGTACTTCTAGAGCATCACAGACATGCCTAGCCCAAAACATTGGAGCCCACAACCCACAAACTGGGCTCGGGTGGGTAGAGGCAAGCCAATGCAATGGGCTCCCTTGTCTGGAAGGTTTTAGGCTGGACTTTGTCCGTACTCAAAACCTATGGACTGGGCTTCATTTTAAATTTAAAACAAGTGTATACTATATGATTTAAACGAATGGACTGTGCATGCTAGCCCCGGAGGCTTGTCAAAAGCCAAGTCTGGGCCAGAGGGTATCCTTGTCAGACCTCCCAGGGGCTGGGCTTGCTCAACTACTTTGCTTCACAGGCCTCTAAGCCCGAATACTGAGAAAAAATAATTAGGGGGCAACCAACCAAGCCTAGACCTGGACCGTTAACAGGCTTAGGGCTCAAATCAGGATTGGTGCTTGGGAATAGATAGGCAGGTCCGGGCCAGCCCCATTTATATATGGATTGGTGTTTTCCAATAATAAAGATAATAATAATAATAAAGCGAAGTGATGGCTCCAGTTGTTAACCACCTCAGTTCCAACCGTTGGATCTGCTGGGATGATAGCAACTACTGGCATAGAGTCATTGCTCTTAAATGTCTTGCATTGAGGTGGCATTGAGATAACTTAAAATTAGGCCCAAGAGTCTATCGGCCAAGCCGATGTCCCAGCCCCGTATGTGTGGATTCAATGCCGGTTTGCATTACTCACAGAAAGAAGGAGACCTTAGCATTACCATTTAAAAGAAGCCAGCGATCCCTTACCTCGAAGAAAGAAACTGAAATACAAAGAAAGAAAAAGTTCAGATGAAATAAAGGAAAAATCAGAACAGTTTCTATGTTAAACCTTGAGGTGCAACTTTGGTCGAGCCCAATCTAAACCAAAAAAAGTCAGGTTGGGCTTGAGCTTGGAAATCACAACACGACCTAAGATCATGTTGGGCCTGGGTGGAATCTTTGGGCAAACAGGGACAACCCCAGCCCAACAATATTATGTATAATGCATTGTGTGCATTATACAATGGACCAGAAAAACGTCCATTTCCAATGGGTGCATGACACATCACAAGAGTGTCAGTGCAATGTACCTGAAAAGGGTATTTTGGTAAATGCACAATATACTCTTAATCTCATGTGTATTTACTGAAACACCCTTGTCAAGTGCACGGCCCCTGACAACTTTTTGACATGTCACATTGGTAGTGAACATTCCTCTTGTTCAACGCACACTGAACTGAATCCAGACACGAGTAACTGGTTTGGTTGGATTTGGGTCAGCCCTCAGTCTTCTTGGGAATGGGCCTATCATTTTATAGTCTGTTTGGTAGTCACCTGTAATGTAATTATTTCATTTTAAATTTTCAAAGTATATGTAGCCATAAGGTGATGGATCGTAATGAACTCATTTAAATTTTTATTGATTTGTTAACTAAAATTAGAAATGAAGTCATCTTTAGTTTTCTATAAAATGAAATGGCCTATGCTATCAAGCACAAATCACCACAAATCCGAATGAGTTAATTCATTTTAAATCATCCCTTTAAGGCTACAAATGCCTTAGAAAACTCAAATGAAATGATTTCATTACAGGTGGCTATCAAATGCAGCCTTATCTGTTCAGCAGGCCAAAGGTGTTCCACAAAGCACCAAAACATGACACTCCTTGGAGAGGTATAAATAACCCTCGTAATTTGGTAGCACGTGAGATAAAAAAAATTAAAATTAAAATTCTTAGGTGGGGGTTGTTGGGTTGCAGAGATTAGTCTTTTCTTGGTAGAAAACTCCAGTACCAGAGTTATCTCTAGTGACTTAAGGAATATCGGGTTGTGAAACAAGTTCATACCACTTGAATCTATCTTTTTACCTCTTTAGGAAGGACAAACTTATTGCCTTATGAAACTGTATTCATTTATAGCCTGTTTGGTAGCCACCAGTAATGTAATCATTTCATTTGAGTTTCTCAAGGCATTTGTAACCACAAGAGATGATGGTTTTGTAATGTAGTCATTCAAATTTATATTGATTTATTAACTACAATTAGAAATGAAGTCGTCTTAGGTTTTTCTATATAATGAAATCACTTACGTTATCAAGCACAAATCATTGCAAATCTGAATGATTTCATTACAAACCATCCTGTTGTGGTTACAAAAGCTTTGGAAAATTCAAATGAAATGATTTCATAACATGTGGCTGCCAAACACAGCCTTATTCCTTACAAAAGCTTATCCCTCACATGGAAACTTCGCAACCAAACACCCCCTTAGGTAGTAACACCTAACAAGATATAATTGCAGAATGGTAACAGAAGAATACCTGGAATATCC
>JAOXJP010130075.1:0-13623 GCA_025762735.1 Platanus orientalis | reverse complement strand
GATGTAGTGTTTCCTTTATCTTATGGTTGTTTTTTTTTTGTTTCTTTCGTGTTGTTTTTTCCCTCACCTTCTTGGTGATGGTCCTCTTGTTTGTTGTTGGTCATGTTTTTTTTTTGTTTTCTTCAATAAAGTTTTTCCCGTTTGTCTCTCAAAAAAAAGTTTTTAGGAGTTTTGACTTTAGAGAAGTCTTAGGTAGCAAGTAAATTAGTAATTTAGGAGTTTATAATTTGGTTTCTTGCTATTTTCATGACTTTGTGAGCCTATATATAGGGCTACACGTATTTGCATTGATATGATGGAATTAATAACATTTTGGTTGCTTTCTTGCTCTCTATGAGCGGAACTCCTTTTCTTCTTCAAGTTTTTGATGCCTAAACTAGAACCCAAGGATGGTGATTTCCAAGGGCTTGTGAAGTAAGTGATTACCCACACACAGTTACTTTGTTTTATTCTCTCTATTTCTCCTTCTTTTATTTTTCTTCTTTTTTCTTTCTTTATCATTCTTTACTGTTTCTGAGACTGGCCATTAAAACAGCTATTGAAGGACTTTGAAATTCATTCAAAAGTCATCTTTTTCATGTGTTCTTGACAACCCAACCTTACAACCCTCTTTCCTTTCATACCTTACTGTTTTCCCCATTCTACTCTCACTATACAATAGCTGTGACGTCTTATCTAACAGGCCACCATTCACTACCTGCTTGAGTAAATACCTCAGTGACATCTGTCCCATTATAACCAGCCCTTTGGACTTGCATCATTCCTTGCTGTCTTAGCAGTCCCTAACAACCCCTATCTTAGCCATAGACTCACGCATGTTCTGCTGTACCAGTAACAAACAGTGTGGGACTTAAGTCTTCTAAACCCCATAATCTCCTATTGGCCTGTGTTCTGTCCCATCTTAAATCTCCATAAACATTAGAGATACCCTATTGTTTTAAGCCCTGAATAGAATCTGTTTTAGCAATAAACGGTACCTACATACCCTGCTGTTTCAGAACTGATACTATTTCCAAACAGCTATTGTTTTATCCTCTTACATTCCTACCAACCTTTTTGGACACCCTACTTTTTATCCCTAAACAGATTCTATTTAAGCCTATTGGTACTCTCTGTTTCCAGCCTTGTTATCCATATACTCCCACCTGTTTTGGCATACTCTTGTGTGCTGCATCATGAAGGGGACGAGCCCAAGACCCAATGTGTTACAAGGTATGAAGCTTTCAAGTTCCTAGTCATGCTGTTTGGTCTTACAGATGCGTTGGCGACCTTTTTGCACCTTGATGAACAACTTCTTGCACTTGGATCTGTTCGTGGTGGTCTGCTTGGATGACATAGTGGTGTATAACAACACACTAAAGGATCATGTAGATGACCTAAGGAATGTCTTCCAAGTACTACTGGAGAATAAGCAATATGTAAAAAGGGAGAAGTGTGAGTTTACCCAAGAGGAGGTGATCTTCTTAGGGCACAAAGTTAGAGGGGGGCAGCTAAGGATGGATGAGGAGAAGGTCAGGGCTATCTAGGAGTGGGAGGTTCCCATAGAGGTGATCGAGTTGTGCTCTTTCTTAGGTTCGGTCAACTATTATCGGTGTTTCATCAAGGTATATTCGGCAAGGGTGACACCACTAACGGATTTGCTAAAGAATAATATTGGTTGATAGTGGACAAAGAAGTGTCAACAAGCCTTTGATGACTTGAAGAAGGCTATGGTGGAGGAGCCGATATTCGCTTGCTGGACTATCAAATGCCATATATGGTATACACAGATGCCTCCCACTAAACCATTGGAGGGGTCCTCATGTAGGAAGGGCATCCCATTGCCTTTGAGACTCGGGAATTGAACAACGTAGAGGGGAGGTATATGGTCTAGAAGAAAGAAACGACAACATTAGTACATTGTCTTAGGAAGTGGAGACACTAATTGCTAGGTTTGCGATTTGTGGTCAAGACAGATATGTGGCCACCAGTTACTTCTAGATCAGAAGAAGCTAAGTCTCAAGCAAGGGAGATGGCAAGACATCCTGGCAGAGTTCGACATAGTGATGGAGTACAAGCCTGGAAGAATCAACCAAGTTGCCAATGCACTTAGTCATAAGGCAGAGTTGGCCTCACTAAGGCTGGAGTGGCTTGCTGTGATTAATCAATTGTAGGGGACCCTACTCACAAGGATCAAAGAGGCCCCGAAGCATGATACAGTTGCTGAAGGCTTAATAGAGGTAGCCCGAGAAGGAAGGACAAAGCAGTTTTGGGTGTAGGATGACCTCCTCTATATCAAAGGAAATCATCTCTACATGTTAAAGTGTTGAACTTACGAAAGGAGTTAATAAAGGAGTGTCATGACACCTAGTGGGTAGGATACCCTAGGCAGAGGTGCACTTTGGCGCTACTGAAGGCAGCCTATTAGTGGCCTCAGATGAGAAATGATATAGAGGCCTATGGTCAGACTTGTTTTATATGCTAACAAGACAAGGTAGAGTAGCAATGCCCCAAGGGTTTATTGAATTCCTTACCCATTCTTGAGAGGCCATGGGAGATCGCTTAGATGGACTTTATCTCTGCGTTATCAAAGTTGGAAGGATGCGGGTCCATCATGGTGGTGGTGGATATGTTCTCCCAGTATGACACATTCATCGTGGCTCCATCAGACTGCATAATAGAATAAGCGATGTATTTATTCATGAAGAATGTAGTAAAGTATTGGGGTGTGCTAAGGAGTATAGTGAGCGATTGGGGTCCACGGTTCTCAGGAAGGTTTTTGATCATGTTATTCAACCTACTGGGTTCTGACCTCCATTTCTCTACAAGCTTCAATCCTCAGACAAATGGACATACAAAGCATGTCAACAAGCTCCTAGAACTATATCTTAGGAACTTTGTGAGTGCCAATCAAAAGGACTGGGCTAAGTTGTGTGATGTGGCTTAGTTCTTATATAACTCATAGAAGTCCGAGTTCACTCATCACAACCCTTTTGATATTGCAACGGGGCAACAACCTCCCAGCCCTCACACGGTTATGATAGGGTATGTAGGGAAGAGCCTAGTTGCCTACAGGTTTGTACAAGGATGGCAGGAGAAGACGGAGTTGGCTAAAAGCTATCTTCGGATGACTACTAAGAAGATAAAGAAGTGGAAGGATGCAAAGAGGAGGACGGCAAACTATCAAGTAGGGGACTTAATCTTGGTGAAGTTCCTAACCCCAACAATTCAAGATGTTAAGGAAGGTGCACAAGGGATTGGTGTGGAGGTGCAAAGGTCTCTTCCCTATCACGAGAGGGTGGGAAATGTATCCTACCAAGTACAATTGCCTACCCATCTCAAGATACACATAGTGTTCCATGCAAGCTATCTAAAGCCATATCATGAAGACATGGAAGACTCAAGCCTTGAAGTCTCGAAATGAGCTCCTATAGCGATGACTACGTCCTTCAACAAGGACCTAGACAGCATAGTAGCATATCGGACTGTTCGGAGATGGGGTGTTCCTCCCTACACAGAGTACGTGGTTTAATGGAGGGATCTACTAGATAGCGAGGTGAGTTGGAAGCGAGTAGACACTCTATGGCAGTTCGAGGAGTACATCAGGAGGTTCCACAATGGGAACACGACGAGAATGTCACCAAATTAGGTGGGGAAGATTGTCACTGCACGTCCACTGACGTGAGGCTTCAATGACCCTCGCTAGAATTTTGGATACACTATACATAAAATTTTGGTCATATGTACATGGATTATTCTAGAGTATCCTAGAAAATTCTAGAGGGCTCCCGAATGTCCTAGAGAATGAGGGAAAGCCCTAGAAGAATAAGGAGAACCCTAGAAGTCTAGGGAGATATCTAGAGAGTTCTAATTGAGGAGGTGGAGCCGTGGAAAAGACTTCTAGATAAGGCCTAGAGACATCTTAACCATTAGATTGGTGACAGTTGGCATAATCCTAGGTCTAAAGAGGACCTTTGCGGGTCTATAAAAGGGGGAGATCCTCTCATTTGAAAACCACTCAAGACCTCTCAAAATCTTGTAAGCATTCTTGAAGTGAGCAATAAAGCTTTCATCCCCTCCCATGAGTGTGTTCTTAGTTCTCTTAGCACTCTAAGTGTTGTTCGGGTTAAGGTTGCCTCGTCTACAATGGTTGGGAAGTAGCGAGTGCCACACAACTTAGGCATGGGAAAATTCCAAGTCCATGACATTAGGGTAAGGATAGTATACGGTTTGAGGATGACGTAAACATAGTAATTGATTGAACTTGGTCTTCCTTTGGAGTCTGGTTTGAAGGGGAGCAGTGTTAAAGGTGAAACCTACAAGATTGGAGGCTGGCTGTTACCCCTAAACTGCATGGATGTTATGAATATTTTTAGTGTGGATAAATTTGGAAATAGAAGAACAAAGACTTGGTGTTGCATTGGGTAGGTTTTCTGTTCTTGCATGGAGTTCTCAATATCCTAATAAAGTCTTACAACAGAGACAGATGGAATGGTAATACTTATAAAGTAGTAGGCATATCTTATTGTTATTTGTTTGATAATTAACCTTCGTTATAAACTTATGCTGGGCAGAAAATTTTATCTTGCTTACTAGCTTTAGCCCAAACAAGCATGGCCTAAATTGCGAAACTGTTGCCAGTACATCTATATCAATGTCCACTCTGACCCCTTTTCTTACTTTTGTTTTTACAGGTTCCATTAAAGAGGGAAAATGGTCAAACGGCAATGGTTCCTCTTTTCCAAAGCCAAGAGAACATTGTTGGGGAGGTATTATATGTGTTATCTATCTTTCTCTTTTAAGTTGTTGCATGTTATTTTGAAATTTTCTTGTGGATGTTCATTAATAACTGTAATGATGAGAGGATACTTGTTATGTGGTATCACCTACAGGTTTCTATAGAACCAATTCAAGGGAAGAAGGTTGAACATAATGGTGTGAAAATTGAGCTTCTTGGTCAGATAGGTGTGCATCATTTCCTTTGAGTTTTTTCATTCTAGATGGAATTTACTTGTTAATATTGAGAATTGAAGGAATCTGAATGTCAAAATGTGGTTGGATGGCTCTTGGTTAAAAAAATGCTGGAAATCCTTTTCTTTTGGTGGCTAGGCAAGATTTGTCTTTCTTGTGAAATTAAGCCACTCAGAAAAATTAAAGGTCTGAATATGGGGGTTAGGAAGAAAGAGTTATTCATAGGAGTTGACTCCATAAGCAAGGAATAAGAGAGGGTTCTATCTTATGCAAGTTGTTGGTGAAGTAGGATCTTGAGAAAGGGATTGTGTTTGTAATTTATTGATTGAAGTTTTGTTGGAAACAAAAAATCTGGGATCCATTATTAGCTTAATGTCAGGGATAAGAATTAAATTCGTTTACTTTGTGCTAATGTAAGGGGAAGATTTAGTTGCATTAGTGGAATTAGATGTGGGGAGTTTGTGATGGAAGAATAATTTGAAATATGAAAGGTCATCTCATGTTCTATGAAAAGCTTAATTCTCCAAAAGGTCACAGTCAACCTTAATTTGTTGATGCAGAGTTTGTTTTGTTGGAAGAACAATAGGCCATGTGGCTTGAAAAATTCATTAAAAATGTTTAAGATAAATATAATTACACTCAACACAAGAAATTATAAACGGCATCTATGTGGAAGGTAATCACATGGATAAACAACTGGCTACCAAACATGTGAAATGACATTACTACTTTACCTTTTATCTCATTATAAGTACTGATTTGGTAAAAAAAATTATGTAACAGAAATATGCAATAGTTTACCTGGAACATACCTCTTTTAAATTTATTTCATTATGAAATTTTTAATATTATTGTTTACCACATAGATTTGCAGTGGAGTTATTTTCTGTAGAACAATAAAACCAAAATTTATAACAAAAGAATGGATTGGGATGTCTGTAAAATTTTACTGATATTTGGAAATTTTATATATATTTTAATTAGTTTATTTTGCCACCTCAGATGGGGGGAGGTTCAGTGAAATTATGCCAAAAGGGTGAACCATGTTCTTGATAAAATTGAATGCCTCTGTGGACTTGAGGAACATGGTGTAGCCATCACAACAAACCATGAAGTTGATGATTGATTGTCTCATAGGACAAGTACAACCATCACACATAATTGGCACCCCATAGTTTGAACACTGCCCCATACTTTGACCACTACTTTCCAAGTATAATTTAATCATCTAGCTTCTTTTAATTTAAGTACTTCATCATTATTCGTTGTGCAGTAAATTTCACCACACTGGCCTGGCTTTAGCACATTGATTGATCAAGTTCTGCAAGTAAAGAACATGAAAATATCAGTCTAATTATAAAAAAAGATGAAAATATCAGTCTACAGTGTTTTGATCAGGAACTTGATCAAAACAGAGGGGAATCTAGAGGAGTTTAAGGGGAAAGGTGGAAAATAGAATGTGGAAGAAGACCCTAAAAGAAGGAGAAGAAAATAGGGTTCCATAGGGGGGAGATTTATGTTCTCTGGTAGCACAGAATTTTCTGGTTAAAGAAGATAGGTTTAAGAGTAGAATCACATAAATAAAAATTAACAGAAGAAATTAAAAGGACTTTTTAGAATCATTACTCAATTAAATAGAAATTAACAGAAGAAATTAGAAGGACTTTTTAGAGTCGATTGATGATTAGAATAAGGGAGAAAATAAGCAGCAAAATACCTTTGTTTACAGTGGTGATTGTTCTAGAAAATAATCTAGAACACTCCAGCTGAGGCCTTTATGTTTGCAGATTTTGTCTTCAACAGTTGCACTCTTCAGTAAGCTATGATAGGGGACTTCAATGGGAAATAGAAGGGAAGAAGATGAGAAGGATAATGGGGATGGTAGAAGAAGAAGAAGAATAATAAGTAGAAGAAGATTAGAAGAAGAAAAGAAGCTAGCCTAGGGAGGCCAAGCTGATCTTCACAGCAGCACCATGGCAAAGGGGAAAGAAGAGGGGATTAAACCCAACAAAACACAACTTTAATTCAAATATTCAAGCCTCCTCTATTACAAGTTGTGGGGTCTCATTTATAGACTCCAAAACCCAAAAATTAGAAAGACTCTTAATTCTAATCCTAGTCTAACTTGGACTTCACCTAACATAAGATTTCCTAATTAAAACATGACATGTAAACCCTATTCTAGAACATATCAACCAGCCCTATTTTGACTTCTATTTGGACTTCTTAAACCTACCCAAAGACATGAAAACCATTGCCATAAATGCCTTATCACAAAAATACCTTTGAACCCTAAAACCCAAATTAACCTCTGGGACTATTGGCCTTATTACATGAATATTCCCTAAAACACCCCAAGTAACCCACACATGACACAAGACTTGAACCTTGCTCTCTTGTGTGGCGGCACATACAAGTGCCACTTTATATTGTCCACACCAGTACCTCTGCCATGACATAGAACAAGAAGAAGCTCCAAATTCTTTGCAAGAGATCAGAAGATTAAGGTTTCGCAAGCCATGCGTAGAGCGAAGAGTGAAAATCATAAAGTTTTGTAGGCAGAGCGAAGAGCGAAAACAGGATTTTGAGTCGAGCAATAGTGGACTGAACTGCCTAATCTGAACCCTACTGCTGGTTGCTGTTTCTGATGCGTCACCTGAACCACCTCACATGAACCCTTTCACCTGTTTCCGTTTCCCCTGTATCGTTCTGCCTGTGCCTTTCTGCTTGGTCATGGATCACCGCCACCTTTTTGCCTGTACCCTTCCATCTGAACTACCTCGCCCGACCTCTTCTGCCTCTTGTTGTTTCCAGTTGATCCCCTCCACCTGTAGCCGTTATGAAACCCTTCACCCCTCCCACCTTCTTCCCTTCGCCCTGTAACTGTAATGAGATCATATGGACCCCTATTGCTGTAACCCTCTCTGACTCTTTCAATTACCTGGATCCCATTCTCTATCCCTTGGTTAATTACCTCCCACCCTAGCTGTATCATGGATCCTAAAAACCCTTTGAAAATTCACATTGATGCTAAAAAATTTTCTAAATACCCACCCCATGTTGTCGACAGTGCTACTGTGAAGATTTCTGAGTTGGGTAGGGGATTTGTATCTTTGGGTCTAGATAGTATTACTTGGCCAGCTGATGCCATTTCTCACACTACGTACTGGAATGAACTTGCTCCCTTCTGGAGGAATAAATGGGAGGCTAATAGTTTGCTACTCCTGGAACTTAGATAGAACCCCAAAGCGCGGTTCAGCTCAGTGAGCATTTTTTACGGAAAAAAACTCGGGTCAGGTTATGTATCCCTGAAAGCTGAATGGGTAAGGGTTGTGCTAATTTCTTTAAAATCATCTGCCTAGGTGATCAGCCTGTAAAGCCCCGTGTCCTATGAAGGCAGCCAAACCAAGAGTTGTTCACAAGGTCCAGCCCCTCAAGAAAATCCCAACATCTGGGTTCTTCCCCAGTCGTGTGTTGATTGGTCACCTCTGTGGTGTGTTCTGTTGATTGCACCCACCTAGATTGGCAGAGGAATTGCGTGGAGATTCAACAATCTCTAAATATCAAAGACAACTTGGCTCTCTTGTCTTTCAACATGCATATGGCTATCATCTTCGACCTGGAGATGGCTATGGTTAAACAACTGACAATCGCTGAAGGATGTCTCATCTCCTTGAGCCGATGGTCTCCTACCATAAATTCTTTGAATCTTCTTGTGACCAAGGGAACTACCTGGGTTGAGCTTCTCAGCCTCCCTTTCCATTTATGGAATGAGGAGGCTTTGGGATTATTGGGGACCTCTGTGGAGGTAATATTCAGACAATAGCGACTACAAGGTTGCTTTATGACTTATCTAAAGCAGGGATCAAGATTAATTCTCAATCCCATGTAGACATTCCAAGAGACTCGCACATTTGGGCTGGAGGTCTGTAAAACGAGATTCAGATCGTGGTATTGGACACATAGGAGGTGTTGCTGTGTTGCATGACCCTGACCCTTTCCATTCTGAATTTTTCTTTTCTTCCCTTCCGTTGGAGGTTGAAGATGATTTTCTTTTTGCTAAGAAAATATCGTTAAAAAAGGAGATAAGGCATCCCCAAAAAGCCATAAAGCAGATGATGATGATGATGTGGCAGAGGGTTGGATACATGTAAGTCAAAAGTTCAAGGCCAAGAACCATGTGGACCTAATGTTAGACCCATGTCTGATGTCAAAGAAAATTTGAATTTGAACAGGGGTGAGCGCACTTTTGCTAGTGTGGTGGTCCACCATTCTGATAACTTTCTCCAAGTAGGGCAGCAGGCCCCTCTGTTGATATGGGTTCCTCAGAATCATTCACATTCTTTGAGCTCCAAGGTGGGTTCTATGGTGAGGCCTGATTGGTCTAATCTGGATAAGGGCAAGGAGGTAATTCATCCATTTCATGCCCCCTCTCTTCAGGTGTCCTTTCATTCGTCCAATCAAATGGCCGCCAAAGCGTCTTACAAGCCGGATACTGTGGCCAGAAGTGATCTGATGGCCCTTTCTATCACTACGAATCAAAAAGGCTTCTAAGGTTATTGATCTGAACTGGTGTCCTGTGGTGAGCCTATCTACAGCCCATACAATCCCCACTAATCAAACGATTCTCACAAGGGCCCCTAACTCAGTTTTGTACTTAGGTTGTGTTGGTGTTCTTCTCTTGGAACATGACACTTGTATGCTTGGCTTGGCTATGATGGGTAGCTTACAGGAAAATATCCATCAACCTCTTGATGGTGATTGAATGGTGGTCTTCAGTGAGACTTTTTGTCCATGGCCGTAGACAGGCCAGCGTCTTCTCACTTAATTGTTGCATGTAGTTTCGGCTGCTCGTCTCAATGTAAAGATTCACACAGGGATGACCTAAGATTTGTGTGAAGATCCTCTTCTCCTGGATACTCATTTAACGGGGAACCCACTGCCTTGTCTTCTTCAGTTGGTGAAGCATTCGCCATCTGAAGTATCGAACTATTCTGTGCAAACAACTTGGATATATTGGGAGATGCTGAGCCCCTGTTCTCGGTGGGATGTTTGGTATTCATAAGGGGGATCCTTCTGATTCGGTCAAGGACATCCATATCCCTGCGAGTTGATCCGTTTGTGTTTGTAAACCTCAGCTCCTCAGCTGTCAAAGTCACATGCGTATTATATGCCTTCACCTGCAAAATTGAAATTCCTGAATATGATAAGGTCAATTTTGGATTCCATTTCAATTATAGGTACACATAATATTTGCAATTTTAAAGCTTCATGTCATGAATCATCCCATCCTAACATCCTATCCTCTCCTATCCCAAGCTATAAACCAATTGCAGCTTTGCGAGACACTATGAAATCTAATGACTCGGCTCCTTTGGGGTATGAAGATCCGGTCTTTATTGGTGAGTTCCTGTTTCAATCATTGATGGAACCCGTGATGGTTAGAGTCAGTGATATGGTTAACTACTTAACTCTAGGTGTCTAGAGATTGGGAAGTTTCTGCTGGGAAGAAAGCTTGCAAACCTAGGCCCTTCTGATACCCTAAACATTGGTTCTCTTCCCAAATTGGGTAATGTGTATAATAATTGTAGTACCAATCCTATCAGAATCCCACCTACGTTGGGTAACATGGTAAATTTGGAGGAAGAGGTCAATGTATTGGAGGAACAGCTTGGTATCAAATCTCACCCTCTAAACTCTGAGGTGAATGAGTTTCCTTTTTCTTGGATAAGTGAGGTGAATGAGTTGCCTTGCTTTAAATCATTTCAAAACATCAAGGTCTGATGAGAGAACTTGAGAACCTTTCAAGCGGCATTAACTATGACTGCATTAATGGCATGAAAACAATAAGATCTTCAAGGTCTAGAAATGAGGGTACCAAGAGTTGTCAATGAGGATACTAAGTCGGAATGATCGGGGTCTTGGTAGTGCTTTGAAGAGAAGGTTGATCAAAGAAACTATCATGAAAGCCAAGGTGAATATTGTCATGTTACAGAAATTAAACTGGATTTGATGGACAGCAAATGGGTGAGAAGTATTTGGAGAATAGAGATCATCAATGGATCGTTATACCCTCTATAGGGTTGTCAGGGGGTCAAGTTATCCCTTGTAACTTGGAAGTGGTAGAGTGTATTGAGTCCATGATGGGGGCTTATTCTCTGTCAATAAATTCGGAATCATTGTGATGGTTCTTTATGGTGTTTATCTCTAGTTTATGGCCCTTCTCGACCTAAACTCATTGACACTAGAGCACTTTGGGACTGCCCATGATCTATTAGAGGAGACTTCAATGTCATTCGCTTTTCTCATGAAAAAAGAGGGGGAAGTACTTAGTCAATGAGGGGTTTTAATGGATTTATAAACGATTATGGCCTTATAGACCTTCCATTAGTGAATGCTAGTTTTTCTAATTCTAATATGCAAACGGTGCCTATGTGTTGCCAACTTGATATACTCTTCTTGTCTCTTGATTGTGAAGAGCTCTTTGGTCACCCTTCCCAAGTAGCACTTCCAAGTTCCAAGGGTCACATCTAATCATGTCCTATTACTATTATCCCCAATTAATCTTCGTAGAGGTTCCTCCCCATTTCAATTTGAAAACATGTGGTTGTCCCACCCCTTTTTTTGAAGTGAAATATCAAATTGGTGGTATGATTTCAATCCGGCTGGGTGGTAAGGTTTTAAGTTTATACAGAAACTCCAATCAATCAAATTTAAACTCAAGACATGGAATAAAGAGGTTTTCGGCATCCTCGGGGAGTCAAAACAAAAATACCTATGGATTTATAGATCTTGAATAAAATTGAGGAATCTAGAAACCTTGATGAAATGGAAGAGAAGAAAGATGTAAACTAAAGCAAGAGTTTGAGGTACTAATGAAGAATGAAGAAATTTTTTAGCGACAAAAATCAAGATACAAGTGGTTCAAGGAGGTGGATGGTAATATAAGTTTTTTCATAAATTGGTAAATTCTAGGAAGAAAAATATGATCACTAAAATCCAAATTGATGGTAGCTGTTGAGGATTTAGATTCCATTGAACCAACTTTTCAAGAGTTCTATAAACTCCTTTATGCATCCCCCTCCCCTAATCTTTGTAGGTGTGTAATAGGGTTGGATTGGGGTAGTCTCCTTGATGGAAATGCAGAATGGTTGGAAAGGCAATTTGATGAAGAGTAGATTAAAGGACATCTAGTGGAAATGGATGGGGAAAACGCTCCAGGTATGGATGGTTTCCCATTGCCTTCAAAGAATAGTTGGGACATGGTTAAACATGACACCATTCTTGTTTTCAACGAATTCTTGTTTTCAACGAATTCTATAAGAAGGGAGTGATCAACATAAGTATGAATTCAACGTTTATTGCCTTTATTTCAAAGGTCTCATCATTTGACTAAAGGATTTTAGACCTATAAGTCTCATTGGGAGCATATACAAAATAATTGGTAAGGACCTCTCCAAGAGAATTCGGGAAAATTTGGGAGACATCATTTCGCCATCTCAAGGGGATTTTATGAAAATAGATAAATTTTTGGATGAAATCTTGATAGGCAATGAGTGCATACAGGAAATGAAATCTTTAGGAAAGAAAGGCGTTGTCTATATGGTTGACCTTGGAAAAGCATATGACTATGTTAATTTGGAGTTTCTAGATTTTGTGATGTGTCAGAAAGGGTTTTGTTAGCGTTGGTGAAATTGGATTTATGGTTACATCTCTTTGGTTTACTACTCCATCCTCATTAATGGCACCTCGAAAGGCTTTTTCTTGGAAAAACTAGGGTTAAGGCAAGGAGATCTGTTATCATCTCCTCTCTTTATTTTGGTGGTTGACGCCACAAGTAGATTGATGGATAAAACCAAAACTTGAAGTCTAACTAGACCATTTAGGATTGGTAGGAATGGAGTGTTGGTCTCACATCAGCAATTCATAGATGACACTATTCTTTTTTGTGAAGCTAAGGATTCTTTCATCAGCAACATTAGGACTATTTTGTAATGCTATGAAAACATTTGTGGGCTAAGAGTTAACTTGGAGATGAGTTTATTTACTATCCTCAACATTGCGGATGGGGAGATTGACTCTTATGCCCATGCTCTATGGTGTGTCTATGAGGAGTGGCCTTTAAAGTATCTTGGCTTCCCTTTTGGAGGTAATCCATGATCTATCGAATTTTGGTCTCTTGTTATGGAAAAGATGTCCAAGCGGCTATATTCATGGGCAAAAAAATACATATCTCTAGAGGACAGAATAGCCTTAATCATATCAACCTTTTCCAACCTTTCTATCTATTACATCTCCGTTTTCAAAGTGCCTACTAGGTTCTTAAAGTAATTGACAAAATGCAAAGGTATTTCTTTTGGGAACCAGGAGACTCGAGGAATACAACAACAACAACAAACAGCCTTATCTCAACTATTTGGGGTTGGCTACACGAATCCTATTCCGCCATTCCGCTTTGTTTAGGGCCATATCTGCCGTTAAATTACAAGCTGCCATGTCCTTCCTTACTACCTCCACCTAGGTCAATTTTGGCCTTCCTCTAGTCCTAGCACCTTCAACTTGTATTGTCTCACTCTCTCATTGTTGTAGTCATTGATCTTCGTTGCACATGCCCAAACCATCTCAATCGACTTTCTCTCATTTTATCACCTATTGGTGCAACCCCTAAACTCC
>JAOXJP010130064.1:0-13623 GCA_025762735.1 Platanus orientalis | reverse complement strand
GCTCTATGTCTGGATGAACCTTTGTTTTTGGTACCTCCTAAGGTTTTTGGTTGTATTTGCTTTGTTCATATCCCACATAAATATAGAACCAAATTGGATCCAAAGGCTTTGAAGTGTATATTCATGGGTTATCCTGCTTCACAAAAAGGATATAAATGCTATCATCCTGCTACAGGAAAATAAATTTGGGACTCTAGATGTTACCTTTTTTTAATCCACCCCCTTTTTCCCCCCTTCTGCAGACTCTCTTCAAGGGGAGTATAGGAATGAAGAGAGTCCTCAGTCTTGTCTTCTTGCTCTAGTTTCTATATTACCATCAATGTTTGATTCATGGAAAGAAAATGAATTGCAAACGTATACAAGGAGAGACAAGGATATAGTAACTCATCCACCTATAATCACTTCGTGGGATCCAGGTGATGATTCAACTAAATTTGTTAGTTTCACTCTCCTCAAAGCCTCTTGTGGATGATGATCTTCCAATTGCACTTCATAAAGGAAAGCATGCATGTACTAATCATCCTATTTCTAATTTTGTCTTCTATCAGGCTTTGACTAACTCATATAGGACTTTTGTTAACTCTGTCTCTTCTGTGAAAGTCCTTACCACTTTTAAAGAAGCAATGTCTAAGGTTGAGTGGAGGACTGCCATGGTTGAATAAATGAAAGCTCTTGAAAAAAATGGTACTTGGGAACTGTTAATTTTCCAACAGGCAAGAGAACTGTAAGATGTAAGTGGATGCATATTGTGAAGTGTAAAGCTGACAATTCTCTAGACATATACAAGGCAAGACTGGTGGCTAAAGGATACACTCAAACTTATGACATTGATTACTAGGAGACTTTTGTACCACTGGAAAAGATGAACTCTATAAGAGTTCTATTGTTTGTTGTAGCTAACAAAAATTGGCCATTCTGGCAACTGGATGTGAAGAATGCATTTTTACATGGGGACTTGCATGAGGAAGTATACATGTTACTGCCTCTAGGATTTCAAATTTTAGGGAGTAAAAGCAAGGTGTGTAAATTGAGAAAGACCTTGTATGGATTGAAGCAATCCCTGGGGACTTGGTTTGAAAGGTTCAGTAGAAGCCTAAAGAAGATTGGATACGCTTAATCACAAGTTGATCACACTCTATTTATCAAACACAAAAAGGAGGTTACTACAACAGTGATTGTATATGTGGATGATATTGTCATAACGGGTGATGATCCAAGTGAGGTCACTAGGTTGAAATCATATCTTAGCAATGAATTTGAAGTCAAAGATTTGGGAGTGCTACATTATTTCCTAGGAATTGAAGTTGCTAGATCAAAAAATGGTTTTTTTATTTCCCAGAGAAAGTAGTGTTTGGATCTTTTAACAGAAACCGGTTTGTTGGGAACCAGACCAGCTGAAACCCCTATAGAGGTGAACCATGGCCTAAATGATCAAGATGGTAGGGCATTGATTGATGCAGATAGATACCAGAGATTGGTTGAGAAACTTATCTACTTATCACTTACCAAACTTGATATTGCCTTTGCAGTTGAAGTTGGAGTGGTAAGTTAATTCACACATGCACCACGAACTCATTTAAAATTAACTTTCGAATGAGGTCTGCTATTTACTAGTCATGGACATATGAGAGTTGAAGTTTACACTGATGTTGATTGGGTAGGCTTTATCACTAATAGACGATCTACCTCTAGGTATTGTTCTTTGGTTGGAGGAAACCTTGTAACCTGGAGGAGTAAGAGACAATTTGTTGTTGCTAGATCCAATGTAAAGGCTGAATATAGATCTAGGGTTCATGGAGTGTGCGAAATGCTTTGGTTGTGTCAACTACTACAAGAGCTTGGCCTTGCTACACCAATACCAATGAGCCTATACTTTGACAACAAGGCTACAATCAGTATAGCCCATAATCCGGTACAACATGACCGTACCAAAATATAAAAGTTGATAGACACTTCATCAGATAAAAAATTCTTCCTGAATTGGTGTGCACTCCATATGTAACAACAAAACAACTTGCCGACATTTTTACCAAAGGAGTACTAAAAGTACGACTTCATGAAATCATTAGCAAGATAGGAATGTATGACATTCATGCTCTAGCTTGAGGGAGAGTGTTGGAATGTGAGGTGTAATGGGTGTAATGGTATACTTGTAATTATAGAGTGAATGAGGGGTATACAAGTATTTATGTGATTGAGGGTTATATGGGTATTTTACCCATATAATCCAACTAATATAATAAGGGAGGATCGTATGAGTGAAAAATAATCTACGATCTTCCCCCCTTTTTTGGTTCTTTGTTTTTCTCTCCTTCTCTTTTCTCTCTATTTCCTCTCTAAAAATTTTCATCTTTAAATAAAGCAATTAACCGTCTCTCCTAAAACTCTAAGGTTGTAGGAGAGGTTAGAATATATTTCAACACTCCCCCTCAGGAGAGACACTCTTGGACAATGAACGCGGGGGACTAGGCGCAAGACTTGGATGGGGGGATTTGAACTCACAACTTAAAACCGGCTCTAATACCAAGATGAAAGTTTTTAGAGAGAAACAAGAAGAAATGAGAGAAAAATAGAGACACGAAAAAGGGGGGAAGATCGTGGATGGTTATTTGTCATTCATACGATCCTCCCTTATTACATTGGTTGGATTATATGGGTAAAATACCTATATACTTCTCAATCACATAAATACTCGTATACCTCTTATTTACTCCATAATAACAAATATACCCTTACACCCATTACACCTTACATTCCAACAGTAATTCATATGGGCAGGGTCAGATTTGTGTTGTGTCAAGTTAAGGGTGAATGACTATATGGGTCAACCTAACCCGTTTATTAATCGTGTCAAAGTGGGTTGACCCATTTTGACTTGAAACACGTTTACAGTCAACCCTAACCCGCTTATTTCGTGTTGGGTTTGTGTCGGGTTCACAGGTTGTGTCAAACATTGCCACCCTTGGTGTCTGCCCCCTGCCAATAGTATTACAAAGGTGGCAATGTTTGACATGACCCGCGAACTTGACATGAACCCAACAATAAATTAGCAGGTTAAGGTTGACTGTAAACGTGTTTTAGGTTAAAGTGGGTCAATCCACTTTGACACGATTAATAAATGGGTTGGGTTCGGGTTAACACATAGTCATATACCCTTACCTCAACATGACACGAACCCGACTCACTTTGACACGATTAATAAATGGGTTGGGTTCAGGTTAACACATAGTTGTACTCGTATACCCTTACCTCGACACAACACAAACCCGACCCACCAATACAAATTACCACAAAACCCGTGAACCCAACATGAAATTAGCGGGTTTGGGTTGACTATAAATGTGTTTCGGGTCAAAACAGGTCGACCCATTTTGACACAGTTAATAGATGGGTTAGGTTAGGGTTGAGACATATAGTCATATACCCTTGCCTTGACATGATACAAATCCAACCTGCCAACACAAATTGCCACCCTTGCTTGATATAGATTCTTGTGGTTAATTATACGAGTTCACATCATCTCCAATCTGACTAGACAGATACCACACCAGTATTTGCATAGGATGTGATGCAATGTCTGACAAAGGGTAACTAATAAATACGTAGGTATACTATATATTTACCGTAATAGACTCCTTTAACCTATATGTATTGACCTAAACACCCTTTGTTGGGCCACATGTCATGTACTAATTGGTAATGGTGTGATATTTGTCCATTCAGACTGTAGATGATTCAAAATCTAATTATACACATGAAAACTATTTTTCATCTTAAATAATATTCTTTATAACAAATTCATTAATTTCTTGTGTGCAAATCTAGATATACATTTGAATGTGGTTGCTTGCATCTTTGTGTATTTTTTAAGAGAAAAGAATGCTACAATAGTTAGCCTAATATTTGTTGAGTAGAATTGTCATAAATAACTTTTACGATTACAAACCAAACACACATATTAACTTATTTCAATTGAGAAGTTATTTATCAAGTATGCAAACCAAACATCTAAGTTATTTGAATGTGGTTGCTTGCATCTTGGCCCAACGGTAAGGCATACCGTTAGCGTCCCTAGTGGCGCGGTTTCAAGTCACGGAAATAACTTCTCCAGAAATGGGGGTAAGGCTATGTACATCTTGCCCTCCCCAGACCCCACGTTAGCGGGAGCCTCGTGCACTGGGTCACCCTTATTTGTTTAAGTTATAAGTTATGAATAAGTTTAAATAAACAAGGCCATAAGCTATATGGGAATATAGGTCAAGACAAAAACGATTACAGAAATACAAAACATATGTTTTCAAGTATTTTAAGCAATATATGACACTATTCAGTTCTAAATCATTCTCTAAACAAAACTAATATTTCAGTAAATATAATGTTATAAAACTATAGTACTATGTATAGAACTGAAAACAATTTAACGAATCGAGTCATATACTTATATCAAATCAGAACAGAACATATTAGTAATAGATAACAGAACTGAAATGGAACAGAAGATATAAGTTTGATATCAAAGACATTACATATAATAGTTCGCAACATTTATTCTCCAGTGACAAGGGTTAGAATGGTTTGCACCTATACTCCGGCAAGAGGAGACCATTTTCTAACCTTTAGTAGCAATGGGTTCATATAAATAGTTTGCACCATATACCGGGTGAGGTGGGTTCCATCAATCAATCCTCTTGATGGGCAAGGTGGCCTTAGAGAAAATATTATTCGTTTACAGTTTCCTTCAAAGCATAACGATTCTATACATATATCTTTACAATAGTCTATTTTAAAACAAATATAAACAAAGATTCTTGACCCTCTTAAGCACATACTACAAAATATATTTTGAAAAGATGAAAACACTGTTTATCAGAATAAAGTGATGTATCTTTTTTGAAAACATGAAACTAATCTTTGTGAACCCTTTTCTTCTTTCAAAATCATTGAAAACATAATTCTCTGGTTAAAAAATATTAATCATATAAAAATCTAACGGAAAATAAGTGAAATCATTATTTTTCTTGCAAAACATGATTTTCATGAACCATAAGAACCTATAGAATGCAAATCCGAAGTAAAACATTTAGAATTTCTCACAAAACAGTAGACAATTTTCATTTTAAGAACCTATCATGTTTGAAAACAAATCATAGATCACCTATATACTTTCAAAAAACGAAATCCCTTTTTAAATCTCCTAGTTTTTTTTTTTTTTTTTTTTTTTTTTTTTTTTTAAGAAATGAATATTTTACAAAGAAACAAGGTAAATCATATAAAACAATTTCAACACATGGATTAACAGAGATTTAAGAACCTAAGAGAATGAAAAACAATGCAAAGATCATATGTTTACTTACAAAACACTAATCAAGGCTTTCTAAGAACCTAATAAGATTCAAAATAATGCATAGTGTATATGTTAACTTGATTGCTTGAATTCGAAACTCATTCAAAATCATTTCGTTCTTTACCAATCTCCTCTGTTCTTTGTATTTCTAGGTCGAATTCCATCACTTATATAGACTCTAAAAGAGTACCAATCCAAATTGGAAACTTCCAAGTTAATAATCGCAAAAAATCACAAATTCCAAAACGAGCCAAAACACCCTGATTCCCCCCGATCAATCGGGCTTGCCTACCGCGATCAGGCTTGGCCCAATTTTTTTGATTTTTTTTCTTCTTTGTGCTAAAGCATTCATAACCCTCTAGAAAACTCCAATTCGCTCACTATAATTCAACATCTTTCTAATGGCGTATAGTTTGCTCACGAATTCTTTTTAAATTTGCACAAATTTGTCTCTAAAGTTGATTAAGTTTACAAGTTATTGAATGTGTATTTTAAATCGTACTAAGTGTGTGTAAACATGTGCGGGGCAATCTCTATCCCTTAAAATAAATTCAGTCCTCTGGATTGGATGTACCTTGAATGCAAAATAAGTGTGGATACTTTTCCTTCATCTTGTCCTCGCCTTCCCAAGTTGCTTATTCTTTTGACTGGTTTCACTATATCACTTAACATACTGAATCACCTTTGAACGTAGTACTTGTTTCTTTTATGTCCAATATCTGAACTGGTTGCTCTTCATAAGATAAATCCCTCTTGCTGGGAGTGGTTCGTACTCTAGCACATGGGATGGGCCTCACATATACTTCCTAACATGGATACATGAAACATGTTGTGGACATATAACAAATATGGCTGCAAAGCTAGTTCATATGCAACATCATCCATCGTTTTTAGAATCTCGAATGGACCAATGAACTTGGGACTTAATGTCCCCTTCTTTCCAAACCTCATTACACGCTTTGATGGTGATATCTTCAAAAATATATGTTCCCTGACTTGAAACTTTATTTCTCTTCTTCTCTGGTCTACATAACTCTTTTGCTTGCTTAGAGCCGCAAAAAGTCTTTCACGGATCACTCTAATCTTCTCAGTTTTCACCTGAACCAATTTAGGCCTATGTAACTTTCTTTTTCCAATTTCTTCCCAACATATGGGTGTCCTATACTTTCTTTCATATAATGCCTCAAATGGTGCTATTTGTATACTTGCTTGGTAACTGTTATTGTAAGAAAATTTGATCAATGGTAGATGATCATCCCAACTTGCTTTTAAGTCAATTACACACGCTCTTAGCATGTTTTCCATAGTCTATATAGTCCTTTCCAACTATCCATAAGATTGTGGATGAAAAGCAGGACTAAAATTCAGTTTTGTTCCTATAGCTTACTTCATGCTCTCCCAAAATCTCGAAGTAAATCGTGGATCTTTGTCTGAAGTTTCACGATCTCATCAATATACAATTTGGCCAACTTATCAAGTGAGTAATTTACCCGAACTGGATTTGGTCAGTCAGTCCATAACAACCAAAATAGAATCAAATCCCTTTCTGGTCTTTGGCAGTCCACTAACAAAGTCCATATGCTTCCACATCCATTCAGGAATTTCCAATAGTTGTAACAATCCTACTAGCTTTTGTTGTTTGGCTTTCACTAGTTGACAAGTTAAACACTTGAATACAAAATCTCTAATTTTCCTTTCATGTTGTTCCACTAATAGTACTCCTTCAGGTCTTTGTACATCTTCTTACTCCCTAGATGAACTGAATAGGTTGCTCCATGTGTCTCTTCCATGATTTCTCTTTTTAGTTTTAGGTCATTATGCGCACACAATCTTTTTCCATACCATAAGGAATCATCTTGATGAATTATAAAATTTGTTCTCTATCATTTCTTAACTTCTTCTATGATCTTTAAAATCTAGGGATCTGAACTCTGAGCTATCTTTATTGTCATTTAAAACAGGTTGTACTCTAAGGTGTGATACCATACATGCCGAATTGCTAGAAGATTTATGACTCAATGCATCGGCTACCACATTGTCTTTTCCAGGATGATATAGGAAAGTGCAGTCACAATCCTTAATCAACACAACCCAACTTCTTTGCCTCAAATTCAGATACGTCTGTGAAAACAAAAATTTCAGACTCTTATGATGAGTGTAAATCTCACAAGCTTCATCGTATCAGTAATGTCTCCATATCTTTAATGTAAACACAATCTCAACTAATTTACAAATCATGAGTTGGGTAATTTTGCTCATAAGATTTAAGTTGTCTTGATGTATATAAATAACCTTCCCATCTTGCATCAGTACACAACCTAAACATTTTTTAGAAGCATTACTATAGATCATATACTTTCCCTTAGTACTTGATGGTAATTTAAGGACCGGTGCTGAAACCAAACGATCCTTTAGTTTTTGGAAACTGTGTTCACATGCCTCATTCCAGTCAAACTTGGCATTCTTCTGTGTCATCTTGGTTAAAGGTCTAACGATATTATAGAATCTCTCAACGAATCTCCTATAGTAGTCAACCAATCCCAAAATGCTACAAATCTCAAACACATTCGTAGGTTTAAATCAATTAACTACAACCTCTACTTTCTTAGGATCTACATAGTCTACATAGTTTTCGTCTTTTGAGATTACATGTCTTAAGAAAACTACTTTATCTAACCAAAACTCACACTTGTTGAATTTTGCATACAATTTGTGGTCCCTTAAAGTTTGCAGTGCAATCCTCAGATGTTCTTCATGTTCCTTTGAATTCTTTGAGTAAACTAGAATATCAATGAACACAATAATAAATTGGTCCATAGACGGTCTAAACACCATGTTCATCAAATCCAAAAATGTTGTAGGGGGCATTTGTCAGTCCAAATGACATAATCAGAAACTTAGTGTCCATACCCGATACGAAAAGAAGGCTTGGGTATATCCTCGTTAACAAGACCTAAGGTCAATCTTGGAAAAGACCTTAACACATTGTAGTTGATAAAAAAAAAAATCATCAATCCTGGGCAATAGATACTTGTTCTTCACCGTCATCTTATTCAACTGCTTGTAGTCAATGCATAGCCTCATAGTTCTATCCTTCACAAATAAAACAGGTGTACCCCATGGCGAAACACTAGGGTGAACAAAATCTCTATCAATCAAATCCTACAACTGCACCTTAATCTCTTTTAATTCTGTTGGCCCCATATGATATGATGCCATAAAAATAGGCTTAGTGTTTTCCACTTACTCAACTGCAAATTCAATCTCTCTGTCTGGAGGTAACCCAGGAGGATCTTTAGGAAACACATCACTAAAATCTCTAACAATAGATATGTCTCCAATCTAATTTCCATCATTCTGATTATTAATAATGTAAGCTAGGTATCCTGACTCACCTTTCTACAATAGTCTTTATGCTTGGAGGGTAGAAATAATCTTAGAAAAGCTTCATATTCTCTTGAATAAGACCTCAGATTAATTAGGGATACTAATGGTCACTTATTATAACAATCCACATTGGCATGATGAGCAACTAGCTAATCCATGCCAAAGATCACATCAAAATCCTATAGGTCTAATGAAACAAAATCTGCTAACTCCTTTTCGCCAATCCCGACTACACATTGATGCAGAACTAAATGTAGAGCGATGTGGAACAACTTCAATAAATAAAATTTTGGAATTTCCAGGCAAGGGGCAAATCTATAATTTTATAGAAAGTTGGTAAAATTACAAAAATACCCTTGACATGTATCAAAAAATTACGAAACTTTAGGGATGTTCAAGGCAGATATTTAGGGTGCTCCATTTAAAATTTCAATAATTTCTGAGCACTCTAGCTATTATTTCTAAAAAATCCACAAATAGCCTATACTCGAAATTCAACAGAAACTCAATGAATCAATCACCACTTCTAATTGAATCAAATGTTCAAAGAGCTGCTCTTACCTCTTAAAGTACTTGTCAATACCTCTGAAAAAGTTCATAAATACTCACCAAAGCTTGCTTCCAAATATAAAAAAAAAAATTTCAATAAAGCCTGCTCCAAGATTAGGTGACACCTGCCCCTATTTCTAGCTCTCCCTATTGATTAGAGAGAGGTCTATTGATATGGAATCCTGGTCCAGGTGGGCCGTTCAGGGGTTGTGGATGCCTTTGTAAAAGGGTTTTGTCACTGGTGAGGTGGTTAGTAAGTGGTGATGAAGAGTTTCAATGGAGGTAGGTTTACTACAGAAAATTCTGATAAAGAAGATGGGAAGAAAGAGAATATTCAGCAATATGAGAAGAGTAGAAGATGGAGATTAGATGAAGAAAGATTGAGGAGATGAGAGATTGAAGAAGAGGAGAGTGATTTCCTCACCTTGGGAAATCATAGAGAAGAGGAACACGAGTAACCCACTCGTGGGTCTAAAATAACACAATTCTTGTTATTCAAATCTGCCTTGATTGTTACAGCCATAGGGTTCTTAAACCCTCTTTAATAAAAATAGGCTAAAGTGCCTAAAATACCATTCCTAAAGGCCTCCCATGACCAATACTAGTAAAACCCTTAATTGACTTGAATTCAAATAATATAAAGGAGTTAAATGCCCTCTAAACAGTACTATTCACTAACCCACTAATCTATGGCTGTGAAAAAGCCTTATTACATGACAAAATTAAAAGAAAAAAAAGACCTTGAACATCTGTCTACCATGGACACCTGCTCCCTTTATTCTTTCTTTGGTAAAATTTAGGCTTAGGCTTCCAAAGAGGGTAGCTCTTCTCCAAGTAATGTAGAGCTGCTGCATCACACATGATCTATAAACTAATTCTGCAATCATAGATTTGCCTAGAGGAGTCGATATAGCTAGTTCATACTCTAATGGTTCCGGTGTATCATCAGAGTGTTTTGCAAAACTATCAGATATAAACGAGTGTGGATCTAGGACCAAGAAGTACTCTAGCATCATGAGACAATAAACGTATAGTACTTGTCACCACGATGTTAGATGCCTTTGCATTCTTCTCTGTAATCGCATAGACACTCCCCTACACTTTCGGCCATAGTTTCCCATTAGTAGGTTTGACCGTCTAATCATTCATCACTGGGCAATCCTTAATCACATGACCTATCTTCCCGCATCTGAAATAGGCGCCTGACTCTAGGTGGCATACACCTGCGTGCATCTTTCCACATTGAGGGCAAGCAACCCTGTCTTGCTGGGTTATGGTCTCTCTAGATCTTGACATTGTCATTAGCCTTTCTGAATCCATCCTGACTTGGATGCTTCTTTCTTTAATCTTGAATTTATTACGACTCCTCACATTCTCTCTTAACAACCATAGCTATCTCAACATCAACAAATGACCTCAGTTGTAATACCGCTATACAGGTCCATATGCTAGGATGCAATCCTCTCTGAAATTTCATCTCCTCTCTATCATCACCAAATATGTGGGGAGCAAACCTAGCCAGCTCCATGAATTTGGCCTTATACTGCAAAACAATCCTGCTTACCTATATGAGTTCCATAAACTCCATATCTTTCGCATCTCAAACACTGTGTAGAAAGTAATAATCAGGAAGAGCCCTGTGGAAAATTCCCAAGTGAGTGGTTCGTCTTCCCCCATGGTCATGTCTCTTTAATAGCTCTCCACTAGTGCTTAGCTTTGCTTTTCAGCATGAAGATTGCAAAAGAGGCCTTCTGAACCTCAAGTGTAACCTATCACATTGAATATCTTCTCTAATTGCATCTACCATGCTTTAGCTTCTAATGGATACGCGAAGTCTTTAAATTCAGATGGCCCCATCCTCCTAAACTGCTCCCATGCACCATTCCTGTCTTTTGCAGTCACATAGTGTTGTACCACCTCAGCTAAATCTTTAATAGCTCTAAATGCTCCATTAGGGTCCTTAGCTTTAGCTTGATCAGCAAAAGCTGCAGACCTATAGGGTGGCATATTTTCCTAAAATCATCAAGGAAACTTAATGTCAAACTTCTTAAATAATCCTCAATTATGTCAGATTATCAAAATCAGATCATATCGTATCATCTTAAGTTCTAATACTTGCAAGTCTCTAAAACCTCATCATAATGTTATGATGTTTTCTCCTATGGTTTTATAGTTTTGATTGTTTCTAGACCTTATGTATTTGTCTTTAAAATCTAAACCTAGAGCTCCATCAAATATGTCTATAGAACCTCAAACCTGATGCTCTGATACCAACTCTGTCGCACCTTAAAATCCACACCAATAGGGCTACGAATTTCAGCACGTGACATTAATCTATTCATTCTTAAACTAATGCCATTTAAATTGCTTATGAAATTTTTCGCCTTTACATTTGCATTCATACCCAACGGAATAAAATCTCCAATATAAATCATTCCATTCACGACATAGTCTGACATGTTAAACAAAATCTATAATCCATAATCCATTGTTTGGCATTCATCATAAACCAACTAATAAGTAAATAACCAATCCAAATAACTGAAATCTACTACTATATTACATCCCATCAATTAAACTGAAATAAACTAAACTAAAATTGAAATAACATAATGTCTGTACTGAAATAGAATCTCAACATAAATAAATGATTGTCCAGTATAATGTTTCTAGTCTCTCTATCTAGAATTGCTACTTTGCTATCTCTTCATCATCTATAATGTTATCAATTCGGCGTAAGTTTGACAGACTCAATAAGATAGCATATAAGCTATACAAGAATATGAATCAAGACAAACACGACCAGAAATACAAAACATATATTTTCAAGTATTTTAAGCAATATACGAAGCTATACAGTTCTAAATCATTCTCTAAACAAAACTAATATTACAGTAAATATCATGTTATAAAACTACAGTACTATGTACAAAACTGAAAACAATTTAACGAATTGAATCATATACTTATATCAAATCAGAACAGAACATATCAGTAACAAATAATAGAACTAAAACGGAACAAAATTTATAAGTTCGATATCAAAGCCATTACATGTAACAGTTCGCACCATTTAATCCCCGGTGAGAAGGGCTAGAATAGTTCGGACCTACACTCCGGTGAGCGGAGACTACTATTTAACTTCTAGTAGTGAAGGATCCATATAAACAATTTGCACCATACACCCGGTGAGGTGGGTTCCATCATTCAATCCCCTTGATGGGTAATGTTGCTTTATTACATGTAATATTATTCTTTTACAGTTTCCTTTAAAACATAACAATTTTATACATATATCTTTACAATGGTCCATTTCAAAACAGATATAAATAGAGATTCTTGACCCTTCTAAGCACATATTACAGAATATCTTTTGAAAAGATGAGAACACTGTTGATAAGAACAAAATGATGTATTCTAACTTTTTGAAAACATAGAACTAATCTTTGCAAATCCATTCCTTCTTTCAAAAGCATTGAAAACATAACTCTCTAATCAGAAAACATTAATCATATAGAAATCTACCGGAATATAAGTGAAAAATCATTAATTTTCTTGCAAAACAGGATTTTCATGAACCATAAGAGCCTATAAAATGCAAATCCGAAGTAAAACATTTGTAATTTTTTAACATAATAGTAGACAACTCATTCTAAAAACCTATCATGTTTGAAAACAAATCATTGATCACCTATATACTTTCAAAAAACAAAATCCCTTTTTAAATCTCCTAGTTTTCTATTAAAACATAGATTTTTTACCAGGAAGCAAGGTAAATCATGTAAAACAATTTCATCACGCAGATTAACAGAGATCTAAGAACCTAAGAGAATGAAAAATAGTGCATAGATCATATGTTTACTTACAAAACACTAATTAAGGTTTTCTAAGAACGTAGTAGGATTCAAAACAATGCATAGGTTATATGTTAACTTACTTGATTGCTTGAATTTGAAAATCACTTAAAAAGCCTTTCGTTCTTCACCAAAATCTCAAGTTTTGTTTCAAACCCTACCTGATGCGGACAATCAAGCAAGACTTATGTATGTACCTCCACATAAGAGGGCTAGATTTAAGTATACATGTTATGTGGAATTATTTAGGGTCTTTTAAGGGGTACAACATTTTGTGTCCATATAATAAGGCCAATAGTGCCAAACTTTGGGTTTTTTTAGAGTAATCCTGATTTTTATGTTCAGCCAACTTTTTCAAAGGTCAAAACTTGACCTTTTGGTTTGATATTGGTGTAATTAGATAGGTTATATTGTTACTTTTCTAATGAGACCAAGATTGCGCAAATCCGAGGTGATTTGGGAAAGTTATGACCAAATTACTAAGGGGTG
>JAOXJP010130042.1:0-27612 GCA_025762735.1 Platanus orientalis | reverse complement strand
TCACTTTTTGGAGGTTTTTGATTCCCCCTCCTGAGTGTCCCATCAGGGGGGGTGTCGCACTTGATATCAGACCCCTTGTGTGGCCATTGAGTGGCTCACAAGGGGGGTAGCGTTGAGGATATCAGCCCCAATTGGGCTATTGTGCTTGTTTTGCTCAACTTATTTTTAGCCTGAGCATGTTTGGCTCATGGCCCAAAAGATTGGGTACGAAACACATCAGCACCAAAAAGTGATAAGCACCCCCCAAAAAATGTAAATCCCTTTTCAAAGCTGATGCGTCGGCCCTTGGTGCTGTTTGCACCTATTTGTACAAATTTCATTTGTACCTAATCCCAGCCAGGCTCTTGGGCTATTGGGCTTGGGCATGATTTATATGCTTGAGTTTCCGAACCAAGCTGGAGTTGATCGTAGTGTGATGAGCCTAAGTTGAGCTGGGTGAAGCTTGGCTTGTTGCCACCCCCTAGGACTTGCTCACCACTTATAAAGCATGGGCAAGTACACCAGTGTTTTCGTTTGATTTGTAAAACTAGTTAAATGGCCTTTGCTCCTTCCTTCTTCGCTCTTCTATCATCTCTATTCCGATGAAACCCCAATCCTTTTTTGGTTTTACTCAAACCAATACGACAATCTGCAGATCTCACTCGATCTATCCAAGAGATCCACAAAATATGTTGGCCACTCAAAGGTAAGTGAGGCCTTCTAGGATTATCACTCCTTTTTGTTGGGGGGTGGGGGGTTTATTTCAAATTGGCTTTGATCTTCTTTTCTTTGAAAATTAGATTTGAATATGTTGTTCAACTCAAATTATGTGTAGTATTTCAAATTGGCTTTGACCTTCTTCTCTTTCAGATTAGGTATTAGGTTAGGCTGTGCTTGGTTGCTAGTTAAGTAATGAAAAGCAATCGAAAAACAGTATGGATCTTCAAAAATCCAAATGGAGTGGTCGTTTGATTGAAATAGGAAAAATTTCATCTGAAAAATTGGCTTTCCATTTAAGGTTTTCCTAATACCTTGATTTCCTTCATCAAAATCCAAACAAATTTGGTTGGATTTTGGAACAAAATACGCTGTACATTCTTAAAGGAAGCAATATTTCCTTACTATTTCTTACTGTATACTATATCAACCAAACAATTGTTGGAAAACACAATTTCACCCTACTTTACTTCACCTCACTTTATTCATTTTCATATAATTAACTTCACTTAGCTTTCTCGCATTCTACTAGCAACCAAGTAGAGCCTTAGGGTTTTTGATTTCAAAATCCAATTGAGTCTATAGTGTAGGAATTCAAAAAATACCACTTGTAAATCTTTATGATTTTAACTCACAATTCTCAAAGATTAGTTACCAGCCAAAAAAACCCAAAAAAGAAATAAACTTATAAAGTAAAGAGAAGAATGATTAATAGGGCTAACTTTCTAATTAATATAAAAATAACAATCAAACCACTTTCTTTAGATACATATCAGTCACACGTCTCACTCCTCTTTTTATTAAAAAAAACCATTATAATTACCAAGAATCCTATTTAAAACTAATTTCTATAAAATGTTTGTTTCCTAAATAAAAACAAACCATTAGATTGATCCGGGGGATATATCGGATCGATCCGACTACCCCTCAGATGGATCCAATAAGTGACGTATTGATTTGCTAAGTATAGATTGATCCGATAACCCCTGAATCAATCCGAATCCTTTGTTTTCAGTTATTTTGTCTTAAATTGGTTCCCATCCCACTAGGGGCATTATACCAAAAAGTGTGGGAATGGTCCAAGACCTTTGTACGTAAGGGCCTTTAGGTTATTTTAACCCATGTCTAGCATTAAGCTATGAAAGTATGACGTGCAAACTGTGAATACTAACAATTCTGTAGTAAACTGGTTGAATTTATGAATGGATAGCCTAGTGTTAGCCATAGCTTTGAACAATGTTAATGCATGTCAAGGTCACCAATCTAGAGTTTAGCTCATACAAAATGCTTGACTAACTCATTGTTAGGGATTTAAGCCAAAAAACCTATTGATCAACCAAACAAGATAAAAGCAATAATAATAAAAAACAAATCAAAGCAAAACCTCAAACATAGGATTTATGTGAAAAACCTCAAGTTGGGAAAAATATCATGGAACCACATAAACAACTTTACTATTTTGGGAAGATTATAAGAGTTCTCTATCAATATCTCACAAACCATACGTTTTTCTCTCTTTATTAACCTTACATTTCTTTACAATAACCTTAGACAATCTTAGAGACTATATATACATCAAATAAATAGACTCTCCCACAAAATTAGGGTTTCCCAACGCTGCATGGAACTTTATAAATTTCTCTCGTCGTTGTCGGATTGATCCGACACTTTTCTAGTGCCTATCTATTTGCATGCATGTTTCTCCCGAACCTACCTGGATCGATCTAGCCTACTAGAATTCGATTCTTTGGTTCTTTTTGTCCTTGGCTTGCGCCAGACTCTACTCCAACACTCGCTCCAAGACTAGATTGTGTAAATAACCAATTTGTATAAGAATTAATCTTTTGTGAAGCAAAAAAAATTAAAATATAAAAATAAAAAACTTGTTGGGTTATGACTTGAACACAATGTGTTACAGAGTAGAACTGTGGCAGGTGTATAGGTGGAAGTGTCCTTGTCTAAGGACCCTTGGCTGTTTGAGGATGTGTGTGGGTTATGCACCAAGTGCTCTAGTTTTGAAGCATTTGTGTCTTAAAAAGTAACCATGTTGAGAACTATCAAATATCTTAGCTCCGGGCCTATGATGAATGATTGGTTTAGTTTAACTAACGCGAAATTAAAATGGATCTTACCTTCAGTTATAGATTGGAATCTATCTTCGTTGGATCATATCATATCAATTTGGGAGAAGTCCACTCAACAATCTTAGAAAAAACAGTCTTCCAGTCTATGCAAAATCTTAATACTAATGGAGTCACATTCTTGTATTTTATTGGACTGGGACCCCTTTTGTTTCTTTGTCTTAAAGTCATTCCTCTAGAGGTGTAAAATGTGCTCTGCTTGACAAGCCCAATACATCAGCCTAGGCCTGCTCGAACTATACTATTCGGGTGTACATAGTCCAGCCCATATAATCGATCAGGCATGTCTGTCCAGTCACTGGGATTCATTTTCAGCACTTTCCTCCCATCAAGGTAACAATTAATATACAATTAGCTATTTGGTCTTTATTAGGAGAAAACACTTGAGTTTTCGATGCTAAGTTTCTTAAGTTTATTAGTGCGGTACTGCCTTAATTAATTGGAGTCATAATGAGAAGTATTTCTCTATTTCAAAACCCAAGTTTCAAATATATGGTATGGTTGACATTGCTATGTTGGTTGCATCGTCTCTTCCAAAGAGACAAATCTAGCATGGTTGTCATGGATAAGTTTTAGGAAAGTCTTTTTGATCGGCTAGGATTTGGTGCCCCCTCGTAAAGTGTCCCTAACCTGTCCCCCACATCAGGTGGGGACACTTCACTTGGAAAAGTGATTTATACTTTTTGGGAGAGGGTGTAAATCACTTTGTGATGTGATGTGTGCTCCCTGCCTGCATGCATGCATGCAGGGGTTTCTATTCTCCATTTTCTCCAAGAAGTAGATGACATTTCAGGACAATCGTCGTTCAGTTTAGAAATTTGAAGCGGTGTCAAAGGCCTGGAGGTGGTCATCAACGAAAAATTAGAATGAAAGGGAGAGGGGTTCTTCTCTTGCAGATGGTCCCATATGCTCTAGATTCCACATACTCGCTTGAAACGAGATACCCATCAGTAGTCAGGCGGCAAATAGACGAAGAAAAAGTGACCCATAGATCTCGAATCAGCTATCAACGACCACAATGAAAAACAATGTTGCCAACAAGAAAAAAATGTGTGTAAACATGCATTTGCTAGTAGTCAATCCCTTGTAGCTTGGAGTGCAAATCTCATGTTTTCCATTGGGGTTACTCCATCATATCAGGAGCAGCCGGTCTTCTGAACTTCCTCTCATAGTCCATGGTTTTCTTTTGGATATTGTATTATTTATCTCATCATGTCTGAGTCTAGTGGGGTGACCAAACAAGTGATGGGTATGCTTCCAGTTTCAGAATCAACTAGGATCTGAAGTGTTGAATTGATAATGCCATTTCAAGTGTTCTTTTAGCTACAGTGAAGATTGTTTATGTGAATATTCCGACAAGAAAACAAGACGGCAATCCGAAGCGAGATGGCTGGCGAGATGGCAAAACGTCAAACATGAAGGAAATCCGACGACAAGATGAGTGGAAGAGCAGTCGAATAGAGTAAACTAGTAAAGTCGAGCTAACCCAATAACTTAACCTACAGTTTATTCGGGTTTAGGCATGGTTAAAAACTAACTCATGATTTAACCATTGTAAGCCTCAACAGCAAGTTTACGCTCCAATAACACTAGAGATTCGTGGCTACAGAAAATCCGCTTTGTTTTTTTCAAATGGCAAAAGAACCCTTCACTCTCCCACTTTGTCATTATCTTCCTTGGTGGAATAGTATTCTGCCCAGGATGCACTGTTCACCTCCTCACAGTGTAGATAGGTCATTCACTTTTTGCATGGGGCCCATACACCTGAGGGGGCGAACGGTACAACCTGGACACAACATTATTATTAATATTATTTTGGTAAAGTGGACAGAACATTATTGCTGTCTTCCTTTTACATCTCTCACTTCCGTCGCCCAGAGCCATTGAGCTACTTTGATTTTCTTGTTCCGTTGGCAATTCGCACCCACCGGAACACTTATCAGCTCATCCCCGCCGGCAGTCATTGCTCCAAATGGGTTTGTCATCTTCATCTTCATCTTCTTCTTCTTCTTCTTCTTCTTCTTCTTCTTATACACTATCCCCCTGTAACCCCAATGTTTTCAGGTTATGATCTTTGTAACCCCAACTACGTCCATGTTTTAATTTGATTTGTATAGCCAGGGAAATGGCTTTTGCTCCTGCCCATTTGGTTTCTACATCCTCTCTCATCCAACGAAACCCTTATCTTCCTTTATTTATGCAAACCTCTACGAAAATCGGCCTGACAGTTCGGTCCATCAATCCTGGAGATCCAAGAAATTTGGTGACCACTAATAGGTAAGGAGGCCTCCTATGATTATCACCTTTCAAGTTTTTTCTTCATTTGATTTATCGTTTTTATTGGAAATTTCGAATTGGTGGCTATGATCTTCTTCTTTTTTTGAAAATTTCATAGATTCGGCTTAGATTGCATGTAGTATTTCAAATTGGCTTTGATCTTCTCTTTGAAATTATGCTTGAATTTTTTCTTTCATTGATCTCTAAAATTTTACAAGAGTAGAAGAATTACCATAATATACTTAAATATTGCCTTAAACACACACACACACACACACACAAATATACTAGTGTAGTTGTCATCATTGATCCCAAGCTACTACAACAATGGATTTGTACCATCTACTAAAAGAACTTATTCAATGTCTAAGTTCAAATCCATAGGTGCAGCTCTGTCTCATATATAACACAATGTGAAAGGAGCTCTAATGTTAAGCCTATAAGGATACTGTCATGTTTAATTACCAAAAGATCTTACACTACTACACATGTAGTATGACAAAAATACCACTAAATGACCCTTATGATATGTTGTGGCAAATTTTGTTGCATGAACAAAAAAACCACAAAAAGAGAAAAGACCCATGTTAAAAGATAAAATCCCATTCTTTTCTTCTTTCTTTTTTTCATGCTACAAAAAACCACAGCAAAATTTGCTATTGCAGATCTTTGCTCCCGAATGAGTGATGTATGTCCTTTGACACCCCATGTATGTGTAGAGTTTCTAAACTCGGATTTTGCAACATGCAACATACACCAGAGATTGACACGTGATGTGTTTTTTTAAATTTACTGTCTCTTTCTGGATACCTGCATTTTTATTTGAGCACTTTTTTTATGCTTTTAATCCTATACACCACCAACTGTCACACTAATTTTGGTAACAGAAGATTTATTATTGAGATTAACAACATGTACAGTTCCTTTGTCCATGTCAGCCTATATCCGAGATTTAGATATTAAAGCAACCTTTAAAATTTAAACTTCTTCAGATCTAGAATATAAGTAAGGCTGTCCAAAATATAAGGTTGGGCTGAATTTAAGCCTAACTTTTGGGCCCAAAGTTTTATTTGAACCGAGTTTGGACAAGTTCAATTTCAACCTAAGGCCTAGCTTGGCCTGGTCCAAACTAGTTAGCAAATAATAATTTTATTTATAGGTTGATATTAGGTCTATATATACATTTTTTATTCTTTTTGGATCCATATATTTTCAACAAATTTACAATTATCAAATAGTTCAAGTGTCAACTGTTCAAAAAAAAATAAAAATAAAAACTCATAATATGCATTTAGGAGAAATTATGGATCTAAAATCAACCTAAAAATTAAGAAAAAAGTTTTATTCATGCAGCCGAAGTTCGGCCTGAAGCCCATTGTTTTAAAATAGGCTGAGTTTGGGCCCAACTTTAAGACTCGAAGTTTTATTCGGACTCAGGTAAAACCTTTGGCTGAGTTTGGGCAGACCTTGGCCCAGCTGATTGACAGCCCTAAATATAAGAAGACCCAAACAAGAATGGATGATTTTAGTCCAAGTAGGGAGTTGGGGAAAGAGTTGTCATGCTCAGAACAGCCAAACCTTGAATCAGCACCCTATTTGGTTGGACTGAAATTATAAACTTTTTTTTTTTTTTGAATGATACGAAAATTTATTAAAAATAAAGCAAGAGGGGCAACCCCAAAACAGCATGAAAAATGTTAGAAAGAAGCCCCAACAAGGCAACAAGCCCAAAAAAGAGAAACAAAAGATACCTACAAAATATTAGGCAACAAACGATTCCCAATCAAAAATCCATGAGCTATTGGGGTGATGATACCGCAGACAGATGAGACGAATGGATTTATAAACTATGTTACAAAATGGATTTGCTCTTGTGAAAGACACGCGACAAAAAAAAAATGAAAAAACCACCTCTTTGTGCCCAATGCTTGAATTTTTTTTTTCTTCTTTTTACACATGTACAGGCCAATCTTAAATTCTTAATATAATTTTAATTTTAGAAGGAGCACACCTCGCTTGAACGTCGTCACTGCTTCAATGGAAAACAGCACACCGGAGCCAAGAGTAGGGGTGCTGGTGTTTGTATTCAACGGGAAGCGCGTATTGTTGGGGAGGCGGCTCTCCTCCACCGGCGCCTCCACCTTCTCCATCCCTGGTGGCCACCTTGAGTTCGGTCAGATAAACCCCACACCCTCCTCCACCTTCCCCAATCTTCTTCATCTTTGACTTCTTCCTCACTGATGAACCGGACCCATTTCTTACAATCTTCAACTGTTGGTTTCTCATGTTTTGTTTAGGGGAGAGCTTTGAGGACTGTGCAGCCAGAGAGGTGAAAGAGGAAACTGGTCTAGACATTGAGAAGATTGAATTCTTAACCGTTCTCAACCACCTCTTCTTGGAGGAAGCCAAACCCTCCCATTATGTTATAGTAGTCCAGCGCGCAGTCTTGGTGGATCCAGGCCAATCGCCCCAAATTTTGGAGCCTAGCCTGTGTGATGGTTGGGATTGGTACCATTGGAACAACCTTCCCAAGCCACTCATTGGCCCGTTGGAGACTTTAGTGCAAAGTGGTTACAATCCCTTCCCAGCTGATAAACAGTAATGGAGAAAGAACCACGAACACACGATGTTCTGCTTCTCTGCAACTCTGAGTTGAAAGTAAACTCTATTTAGGAAGGCGGGTGATCTGCTGTAGCAAATTATGCTGTACCTTTATGTAACATGAACAGAAAACATGGGCTTTTGGCTATCAAATATGGGTTATGTTTGAATAATTATCGAATGACGAAATTTCTCAATTGTGACTTTTGTATCCAATACAAGAGACAGGTTAGGAGATTGTCTCTTGGGAGAGAAAGTTTGGCGAAAGTCTTGTGATCTCAAGGTGACAGTATGCCACCAAAATTTTGGAGGAAAATTGAGAATAAATATTTTTTTTATAAAATACCCAACCTACTCTCTGAGCATCTTCAATACAAAGAACACAACATATATGTTTTTGGAAGCTGTAGATTATGTCAAGCCCCAAATCCCAAGATGCACAGCAGATTCTGTGACGTGACTTCCTTCATCTCTCTCTTAACACATATGTTGGCAATAGAAGAAACTCATCCAAAATTTCTAACATAAATTCGACTTATAACAGTTATAAAATGGTGGGGAATGAATAATAACCCCATTTCATTTGCCGTAGAGGTACCTAATAGTCAATAGATATAAAAACATTCTTAATAATATCTGTATTCCTCACTCTAGTTGTCCACCCAACATCAATTATCCATCCAGTAATATCCATCCATCATCCACATTCATAAAAAGAAATAAAACAACAATTATCAATAATAGTTTGTTTAACAAGCCTAAAAGCAACCAATGTAATTGTAAATGTCTTAGAAATAATAAAATTCGAAAGGTTCAGTATTGAATCTTCTATCATTTATCCTAATCTAAAACTCTTTATAATAATTATGTAAGTAAAATATGCTAACCACCAGATTGTTGGCCCTCAAACTACTCTGAAGCTCTACTCATCTTGGCTAAGATTCTCTGCAAGGTTTTAAATTTTTTGGTCAGCTTCACAAGCTCAATAAGTAGATAGGCTCCAAAGTTAAAATCTTTCACCATTCCGCATGCAACACAATCATTGTACATAAATGAGCATACATTAATAAGAAGATATTCTTTAACAATATTATGTCAAGTAGAGAGTTTTGAAACATAGATTACCCTCTCAGAGTCAGCTTTATAGATTGGGAATTATTCAAATTTCTCAGTGTATGCTTTGTTGAAATAATAGAGAAACATTGGATCATCTGTAGTTTCAATGTGAATACATAAGATATGTATGGCTGGAGTTAGTTCGATCTTTGACCTCCTTTCAAAGGAGAATTTATTCTGCCAACTTAGAGTGCAAATGGATTGGAAGATACTTTAAAGGAACGACATCTTGTTGCACATGTTGCTCGTCTTTCCTTTTGTGCATGCTTGTATCACATTTGGAGAGAGAGGAACTTAAAGAGGTTTAAGAATAATTAAAGCTAAACCGAAGAAGATGATACTCCAAAATATCTTCTTTGAAGTAAAGGTGAAAATAAAAAATGCTAATGTTGTTGTTGGAAACAATCCTATGCATAAACATCTTATTGAAAAATGGAGTATTAAGGAAGAATCTGTGCAACCACAACCTAAAGTTTGTATATGGCCGAAACCAATGCAAGGATGCTGGGCATTAGCTTGTGATAGTGCTCTCTCAAGCAATCGGGCGGGTTATGGATGTTTACTACGTGATGATGAAGGTACTCCCATTTTCAGTTTTGCAGGTACAACTAAAGTTAGAAACATCTCCTATGGCTTGAGCTTTATGGGATGTGTAGGGGTGTTTGCTTGGCAAGACAATTTGAATATTGAAAACTATACATCATGATGGATTCTGAAGTTGGTGTTGATATTTTGTCAGGAAACTGTCATTGTCCGTGGAGAACTCTATATTTATATAAGAAGATTATGAAGTTGTTGGCTGAATTTGAGGAATTTGAGATACATCATGTGTGGAGAGAAGCTAATCAATCAGCTGACTTTCTTGTTTCATGGGTAGATGAAACTACTTAACAATTATTGTTCCCCACAAATTTTCCCTCTATCCTGAAAGATACAATCTTAAGAGATGCAAATCAATGTATATACACTAGATTGTGATCTTTTTATGTGATTAATACAATTATTTATTTACCTAAAAATAATATTAAAAAAAACATTGATCCATGCATGTAATTTATATTCCATAATATGTACGCAACCAAAATGAAAGAATTTATTCTCTGGCACCAATGGATACAAGTAATAATATCACCAGCTGAAGAAATGTCAACTACGTACATCTGATAGCCCATTGGATCTGGATGTCATGCCCACATACTGTCAAACCCAAATATCTCATCATGTTATCATTCATCTCAAGCATATCTAGTCATTAGTAAGTACCAATTCAAGCATAGATTTTAGTCAACATTGTCCTATGGTAGGTTTCCAAATGGATGTGGTCAAAGACCATGGTGCAGCATTCAAACCAAATACAACCAAATGTATAGAAATGCTACCAATTCAGCCTAAGATGGTCTTAAGTTCAAGTATATATAATGCTGGGTGTAGTTTATGTTTGTTTCCTATCAACATTTGAAAACACTACAAATCCCGTCTTTTGACATGTGCTGGGCTCATTTAAGATAACTAAAATCACCTCGCATATAAGATACATACAATAACTTGATAGAACATTTGAGCATACCCAGACTTTCCTATTTAAGACATCCACTGCACCATGGTCTTTGACCACATCCATTTGCCCATTAGGCTGTAGTTAAAACGTAGTCACTTATAATTTCCCTTTTCCCCATGTACCTTTGCTTATAGAAAACTTAGAAGTCAAACATAATTTAAATCATTCAAATTCCATAAGTCTTAAATATTTAAATTGTAATTTTAAATCTCATTGGACGACAACCACAACCATTAAAAAAAAGAGAGAGAAAAAGATGTCAACCACAAGTTTTTAGCACGTAGAGACCATGATTAGGCTGAATTTAGTAAAACGAAATCCCCAAGTTTCTGCAATATCTCAACCTATAGTTTCTCAAAAAATTGGGTAAAACTTCAAGTTATCTAAGGTGCAAAAGTCCGCCACTATGATAACACACCCATTTGATAACATAACTTTGCCAAAGTTTCAATATACTTTGAAGCCTTATAAAGGAATTCTTTGCAGAGCATCAAACCTAAGTAAATTTTCAAATTTTCACAACAGGAAAATGCAAAAATATTTAAGCATAACTTATGTGACCAAAAGCTTTTTTTTTATTTTTATATGCAGACATTTCAATAAACAAATGTACTTTTAGGTATTCTACTAGATACATTCCAATTCATATGGAATGCATACCTAACCAGCCCATACAAATTCCCTATTTATATCCATAGAACTTCCTTCATCATATTATAATAGAAAATTTTGAAATGAAAATATGTTAGTACACATAAATACCATAAGATTCGCAAGATTCACCAAAAGAAAGTGAAACCCTAGCCTAAAACTCAATCCTATTCACATTTTTAGAACATTCGCAACATGTCTCATCATACCCACTACCGGCAGGTGTAGTTTATAGTCTACTCTTTTGGTGTCTTTGGCGGAAAAACTATGAGTACACACTACCGGTGTCTCCGCCGGTAGTTCTAATTCTCCCGGTGTCTCCAGCGGGAGATGTCTCAATAACTTTAATAAAAGTTAAGGCAAGAGTTTACCTCTTTGTAGGTTGATGTTGTCTTTGCACACAAGTTGGGATTACTCCTCCTTGAGCAAGATGTAACTATTGCTCCCCAATTGATTCTTGGTTGGATTTTCAAGCTAGAGAGTTAATCTTGATAAGTTGCTCTTTCTTGAGCACTATGTGACTATCAATCCCACATTTCTTCTCAAGGGTTCAGACAACCCTTGGTTTCTTCCACTTGATGATTTGCCTTAATAGGAACAAGGTGGAAATAGGGAATGGTCTTTTTTAGGTATTTACCTATCTAAGATTAGAGAGATTCCCAATAGAGTAGAGAGTTGAATCTCTCACGAATTTTCAAAATCAAGAGCAAGAGAGTTGTGATTTTTGTTCATGACCATTACCTTGCTCATTTTGAGTTCATCTCCATATATATTGGACGAAAATGATTTATGTTCATTGGATTAGAACCTTCTCAAACAGTTAAAAGATTTAGCCCATTGATTAGAAATTGTTTTTAAATATTAGACCGTTATACAGTGTTCAATAACTTTGAATCGATCCAAATAAGTTTGGATCAAAGTGGATTGATCCAAATCCCCTGTTTTTCCTTCTAAAACCTTAGAATTGCTACATAAGACTTTGGATTGCCCCTCCATGGTCTAGGAAGGTCCTAAGACCTTTAGTGCCCTTCCTTGGACCCTTCATTCACCTAGAATACCATACAATACCTGATTTACTTTGAGATAGCTTAGAGTAATACGTGAATCCTTTGAGAAGATTTGCCGACTCCCGGATTTTCCTCTTAAGGCTTTCTTGGCGTTCAATGATGATCTTATGATGCTCAAACCCAAAAACCTCCTAAACTCTAACATGACTCAACTCATGTTCTAGTCCATACAATACATGTATTTTACAGTTCATGGAATTTACAATACAATACTTAAACCAAGGTGCTTAAAAAAAGATACCCCCATTGTAACAACCTGGCCCAACTTGGTTTGATGTTGTCCTGTTTTGGATGTCCCAAGATGGGACCACTCTACCACTATAGTTTTAACATGCGACAAGCCAAGTAGAAGAGTGCTTAAAAAAATCTAGGTGTTTACCTTTTTTTTTTTTTTGAAAATTACCAAAGGAATGGGGACACGTGGATCCCACTAATTTCGAATGCGACCGATAACAAAGTGACACGAAGAGCAACAAAGACGGGAAGATGAAGATTGTGAACCACGCCAAATCACTGATGCTTGTTTTGACCATTACTATTGAAAACATGGGGTTCGAATGTGTGAGTTCGTTATTCGGAAAGCGAGAGAAGGGGGCATAATAATCCCTGTTCTCACTACTAGCAATAGAGTCAAGAAATTAAAGGAGTTTGCTAAGAACATGGATTAATGGAAAATAACATATTAGCAATGTGATGTAAATGAGAAACTGTTGTAACTGATCGAGGCAGTATAAATTGAGCATAAGCAAATGAATTGAGGAACCTTCACAATCAATCATGTCTTTTATTTATCTTAAGAGCAGGATTAATTTAGCATCTACAGTGCAGTCCTATAGTCATAATCAGTAGCTTGTAGTATGTTATTTTTTGGATTGTACTTAAATATCTTACTGTTAAAGGAAGCGTACTTGAGAAAGAGCCATGGTTTCAATCGAATCAAGTAAGACATTTATCTTGTAATTGTCTTCAAGTTATAATTGTAACACCCCGTGTTGCACTAAAGGGGTAAAATCATAATTTCACCTCTATAAAGGTAAAATTGTCATTTCACATGCTTATACAAACCTTAGAGTGGTTTAGAAACCCATTATTCCAACTTAGAAGTATACAACCCAAGTTGAACCTAAAACCATTCAAGTTCGGAAGTTTTTCTAACTACGTAATTGGGGTAACTTCCCGAGCCCATTGACACCAATCCCAAGTGAATTATAGTATGAAACAGTATGAAACATACCTTATTAGAAATTTCATTGAGTCTTCTTTCTAAAGCAACCAATGGTTCCCAATTCTGAGTTTTGTAGAGAAAATTATGGTCATTTTCCCGCAACGGGTTTTGTTGAAAAAAATAATTGGGGAGTCTCGGGTCTTTTAGGTCGAGGGCTCGCCTGTAGAGGCAAGGGCTTACTGAGGGGGTGCTCGAGGGCTCACTGATTGAGGCGAGCGCTCACCAAGGGGGGTCCGGAGAGCTCGCCTGTCAAGGTGAGGGCTTAAGTTCCCGAAAACCAGAAAATAAAAAATTGAGAAAAATGCCCAAAAATATGATTTTTTAATGTGACACTTCCTCATTGGTCCCCCAAACATGTGGGATCTCGTCTTTAAAAAGTTATAACCCTACTAACACCTCAATTAGATAATTTTTATCATTAGAACAAAGAGAGAAATGATTAGAGAAGGTTGGAAGATAAATGTGGGAGTTCTTCCCTAATTCGGTAAGTTTCACTTCCAACCATGAAAATTCTTTTAGAATAGTTTATTTTTTTATTAGAACTTCTTAGTTTCGTTCATTTAATATTAGATCTACTATAATATTGTAGAGCAAGGTGATTTGAGGAAGTAAAGTGAGGGCTCTATTGCTTAGAAGCTTTTGGATTGAGCTTGGTAAGAATATCTTGCATACTATGGATGATGTGATGTAAATCATTCTTTGATATTTAGAGTTTGGTATTTGGATCCTTTGAAATCTCTGAAAAACATGTGAATTATTGAATCTAAGCTTCTTGTAAGAACATTTAGCTTACTATGGATGATGTGATGTAAATTGCTCTTTGATATTTAGAGTTTGTAATGTAATCCTTTGGAATCTCTAAAAAATCCTTAGCCAATCTTTTTAATATGGTTTAATTATTGGATTAAGTTTTTTTGTAAGAAAATTTTGCATACTATAGATGATGTGATGCATCATCCTCTTCGATTCTCTTAGATCCTTGTGTTGTGATTATAGAAACTCTTTGAAATCTCTAAAAATAAATGAAAACCTATGCTCTAAGCCATTGAAACTTGTGATTACTAGAATATAAGTTTCTCTAATAAGTAGACATTGCTTACTATCGGTGACTTAATGTGAGCCCCTATTTGGATTTCAGATTATGTGATGCTAAACCATTTTAACCTTTGAAATGTTTGAAAATCTTTGAATCCAACCCTTTGAATCATCTTAGATCTATGAACTTTAGTTTCTTTTGTAAGCTTTCATGCTTCTTATGCTTGGAATGACTATCTTCTCATTGGAATCTCTGAACATTCTAAAAAATGGTCTTTATCCACTACATTCCCTTGCTATATTTGTTCAGTCTCCTGTGGCTCATTTGGGTGAACGCGTCTTGCTACATCAATGGCATTCATGGCTCAGTCATCCTGCTCTTCGTGTTGTCTAGCAAGTTGTCTCTAGAAATAATCTTGCTTTGTTGAATAAGCAGTTTCCAATTGTTTGTGATTCTTGCTAACTTGGTAAGAGTCGTCATTTACCATTTCATTTGTCTGAGTCTGTTTCTCAAGGTCCTTTTTTTGATTTGCTATTCACTGATGTATGGGGTCTTGCCCCTCAAACTTCTGTTAATGGCAATCGATTTTATGTTTGTTTATTGATGATTTTTCTAAGTTTATTTGGTTTTTTCCAATCTCGGCTAAATCTGATGTTTATAATGTGTTTATCAAGTTTCATGCATGTGTTGAACACTTCTTTAACCGAAAAATCAAATGCATTCAATCTGATTGGGCGGTGAGTTTCACAAATTACATCCTCTCTTTAACTCTCTTGGCATTTCTCATCGCATTTCTTGTCCACACACTCATCAACAAAATGGTTTTGTTGAAAGAAAACATTGCCATTGCTTGAAACTAGGCTTACTCTACTTGCTGCTGCATCCGCTCCTAAATCCTTTTGGGATGAAGCATTAGTAACTGCAACCTATCTTATTAATCGGCTTCCATCTCCAGTGACTAAACATAAATCTCCTTTTAAAATACTATTTCATCAATCACCTTATTATAACTTTCTTAAATTTTTTGGATGTGCTTGTTGGCCTCATCTAAGGCCTTTTAACTCTCACAAACTTGATTATAGGTATTCTCTTTGTGTCTTTCTTGGCTATAACTTGCATCACAAGGGCTATCGCTGCTTAAATCTCTCCATTGGTCGAGTGGATATTACATGTAATGTCATTTTTTATGAAACTTTTTTTCCATTTGATGATGTTTCTTCTTGGTCTTAGGCTACTTCGGATCCATCTGTAACAATTCCCACTGATATTTGCATATCCTCAAATCGGGTTGAACCCTCCTCGTCTACTGCAACTGATTCCTCTCAACCCAACTCTTCTTGTCCTTCTAGCTCACCTAGTTCTTGTCCAACTCCTCCTTTAATGACTACAGATGCCCCACACTCAACACATACACTTGCGCTGACTCATCCCATGCAAACAAGGTCATGCATCAACATCTTTAAGCCCAAACCTCTACCTACTGACATGATTAAATATCCACCATCAAATGCCCGTTTAGCCTATACTAATGCTTGCAATTTTGAGCCTACATCTTTTACTATAGCCTCTAAATATCCGGAATGGAGGTAGGCTATGCAAAAAAGAATTTCATGCTCATGCAAAATGGCACATGGAATTTGGTTCCTTATCGTCCCAACATGAATTTAGTGGGATGCAAATGGGTCTTTCACATCAAAAGAAAGGCAAATGGTTCTGTTGATCGTTATAAAGCATGTCTTGTGGCGAAAGGCTTTCATCAACAACAAGGGGTTGATTTTGATGAAACCTTTAGTCCCATTGTCAAACCATTGACCATTAGAATAGTTCTCTTGCTTGACGTTTCCTCCAATTGGCAAATACGACAACTTGATGTTAAGAACGCTTTCCTACATGGAGTTCTTCAAGATGTTTTCATGATGCAACATCCCGGTTTTATCAATTCCACTTTACCTAATCATGTTTGCTATCTAAGGAAAGCACTCTATGGTCTAAAACAAGCACCCCATGCTTGGTTTTCAATGCTAAGTACTCAGCTTTTGGAGATGGGATTCAAGGGATCTAAAGCCGATTCATCTTTGTTCATTTATTGCCATGGCTCTGATCTTCTTTTGTTACTCATATATGCCAATGACATCATATTTACCTGATCATCATCTTGGTCTATTTCCCAACTGCTAGACTCACTTCAACAAGATGTTTCCATTAAAGACCTTGGTCCCATCAATTTCTTCTTAGGGTTTAAAGCACATTATCATTCAGATGGCTTCTATCTTACTCAAATGAAGTACATATTTGATCTTTTACAAACGACCAACATGCTAAATGCCAAACCTGTCACCTCTCCTATGCCACCCTCATTTTCTCTCTCACTATTTTCTGATGATCCTCTTTCGGATCCCTCATTATATAGAAGTACTGTTGTTGGATCCTTACAATACATACTTCAATATTACAAGACCTGATCTCGCCTTTGTTGTTGGCAAAGTGTGTCAATTCATGCACAACCCAACCACAACTCATTGGAGTGCTGCCAAGCGAATTCTACGGTATTTGAAGGACACACTTAGTCGTCATGGCCTTCTTCTACGTCGTGGTTCATCATACCAACTTCAAGACTTTTCTGATGCCGATTGGGTGGGTTGCCCTGATGATCGCAGCTCAACAACTAGATATTGTATATTTCTTGGTTGAAACCTCATTTCCTGGAGTTCAGGAAAACAAAAGACAGTTTCTCGCTCCATCACTGAAGCGGAATACCGAGCCATTGCCAACACCTTTGCTGAGCTAATCTGGCTTCAGTCCTTACTTCATGAGTTGGGTGTTCCTTCACCTTCATCTCCTATATTATGGTGTGATAACATTTCAACCACATACATGACATCAAATCCCATTTTTATGCCCTTATTAAGCACATCTAGATTGACTACCATTTTGTCCGAGATCAGGTTTCCTCTAAGCTACTGTCCGTGCGATTTATATCAACAAAAGATCAACTCACAGACACGTTTACTAAGCCATTGCTTAATCCTCGTTTTAGTTCCTTGACGGTCAATCTCAATGTACGTGAACTCCCATTGAGAATGATGGGGGCATATTGAATCAACTCTCACTCAACCATCTAATTCTCCTATTCTTATGGAGAAACACAAGGAACTGAAAAAACAAGTCAAGCACTGCAGTTGAGAATTACAAGGAAACCGACACTGATGCTGTTGAGAAATGCAAGGGAACTATGACCAATTCAAACCATGTGGATCAAACCGTTGAAGCGCTTAGATAACACTTGAAAATATTTGAATTTTGAACTTGTTTATAAATCTCGCCTGATTTGATTCTTGGAACAACCTGTCTCCTCTAAAAATAAATAAATATTTACTCTATTTCATGAATCCCAAACGTTAGGGCTTTCTGTTTCCGCCTGAACAAATGCCGGAAAAAGAGATACCGGAATCCGGGGAAGGTTTGAAGTATCATCTGAAACAGCACCAACAAAGCCCTTCTTCAAATAGCTCAACTGTGACTGGCATAGAAATTCAAGACTATCATTGAAACACAGCTGCTGGTCACCTTTCCCAGCCACGTTTCAATACAAAATAAACCCCAAAAGAACCAAGATTGTTGTGTTAACACTGTTTCGTTTTTTAGGCATCCCCATTATGAAGGGGATGCCCTAAAAGAAAAATAAACAGATTGAATAGAAATAGAATTTTGGGTCATCATTTGTTTCATTGAAATCTTTGAAAACAACAGAAAATCGTGCTTTCGAGGAGTTAATACTTGTACCGAAAAATGAGAAGCAATAACAAGAGGAATTCGAAGAATAATTGTTCATGGAGTTGTGTTTGAACAAATTACAGATTGAATTAGTTTGGTTAAGAATGGAACTTGAAATCTTTTAACCCCATCTCTCACGAAAAGTTTACTGATCACCAACCTAAACAAATACCTTTCATGTCGTTCACCGGCAACACAGAGACGGCTATTTTGTAATCCAGATTTGGCAACCTAAAACGGAGAATCCCAAACGTTAGGGATTTTTTAAATAAATTTTATTTATTTATTTATTGTTAGGAGAAAGGACCTTTTATTCGCACCACACGTTTTTGTAAGCACACCTCTTCTTTTTTGTTTTTCCTTTTATACCTCCTCCCCAATCTCCTCTCTTACCTAAAATACCCTTCCCTCTATCCGACACCCCACCCCTCCTGGCATTAACCCACCTCCACCCCTCCCTCTCCCAATCTCTTCTTTTTTGTTTTTCTTTTTATACCTCCTCCCCAATCTCCTCCCTTACCTAAAATACCCTTCCCTCTATCCCACACCCCACCCCTCCTGGCATTAACCCACCTCCACCCCCTCCCTCTCCCTCTCTCTTCCTCTCTCCCGCACCCCCTCTCTCTCTCCCTCTCTTCTGCACCTCCTCCTCCCTCTCTCCCTCTCCTTCTCCTTCAATTTTTTTTTCAGCTTTTACAGTTTTTTTTTTTCGTCAAATCAACAGTCCATTCGGCATCGTAATGCCGAATGCCTTTAGACCCGTTCGACGACACGATGCCGAACACTTTGCCCATTGCCTGTGCAAACTTGATCTTGACCAATGTACTCATCAACATTAAGATTGAGATTCCCCAAATTAGAAGTGATGTGATTATTAGCCCCGGTATCTGGATACCATGCAACATCATGTTGAGATGATGAGTTAGCAACATAAACCCAGGAAAGATTGCTGTGGATAAGGTGAAAAGGTGAGGTCTGTGCAGTACCAACAGGTTGTAACAGTATGCCCTTATTTTAGGCAAATTTGACATGTAGACCTGGAATTTCCTTAACATGTAGGGAAAGAAGAAGGGGAGGCGAGCCGCTAATTGAAAGGACCACGACCATGCCCCTACCCCTACCTCGGCTACGAGATGAAGAGCTACTACGAGAAGGATTTCCACCAATATTATTGGCACGGCCTTAAGAAGAAGAATTGCGTTGGGCTAGATTTTCCATGGTAAGACCGAGTTCAATAGAAGTGGACTGTTGTTCAACTCGCAGCTCAAACGATAAAAGGAAGCCATAAAGATTATCTAAAGGCATTGTTTCAGCGAGTTCAAATCATCTCCAGTTTTAATGGACATGTACCACTCCAGTCTCTTCTCATAATGTGACACAATGTCTCTTCTCATAATGTGACACAATATCTGACAAAAGGTGTATTAATAAATACACAGACACTTATTTATTGTGTATTTATAGTAATGCCTTCCTTTGACTCATGTGTATTGACTTAAACACCCTTTGTCATGCCACATGTCATGCACTTAGTGGTAATGGTGTGGTACTTGTCCATGTAGACTGGAGATGATTCTAAGTCTGTTTCAGCTCTTGTGGTAATAAAGGTAACTAAAGAGTCATATTTAGATGGTAAGCCAACCGAGAGATAAGATATGACTTCGGAATTATCAAGTGGTTGGCTGATGGCAGAGAGAGTATCAACCAGAGATTTAGCACGTTGAAAATAATCAACAATAGATTGGTTGTCTTTCTTTATAGTTGCTAGTTGATAGCGAATGTGTATGAAGCGTGCACGAGATTGAGAAACAAAAAGCTTCTCCAAAGTAGGCCAAACTTCATGAGATGTATGCAAGCCAACAAGATAGGGAATAACCAATTCAGAAATAATGGAGAGGAGGGTGCTGAGAACCACTTGATCCTGTTGGGTTGTGTTACTTGAGTTTAGAACCATCATATATCTCCATTGATCATGTTTCTATTGAGGTGCGGATTTAGAAACACAAGTCATTGAATTCTGGAGCAATCGTCGGTGAAAATCCTACTTACACCAGTTGCGAATTGAGGATGACAAATATTGCTTATGAAAAACATCATTTGACATGCCTCGATGAAATCAATAAATCACTCTAACTTTACTCTCTTTGTTTTTTTTTCTTCTCTTTATAATGAATAGACTATAGATTGAGTTCCTTAAGCTTTAATCCAACTTGGCGAATGAGATACATCTAGTCAGATTTATAAATATATCACTTTGCATTTTGTGTGTTAATTTGTATTGTCTTGTATCGAATTGCACAATATATAATTTATTACTACATAAACCATATTTTGTTTTGGGACTACATCTATATTTTCTTTTTACTGTTTAGTTGCACATATAAATCATACATACAACAGAGCCATCATTAAAATGTTGCCTAGTGTGGTGGAATTCAACAGGCCAACCTCTCAACTTAGAGATTAGTAATTAATGTATTCTCCTAATTTAGTTGTCACAATCTTCTACACATTTGAGCATAAGTTTCATCAGTTAAAACACTGCTTAGCTTGGAGGAAGTCGACAAGCCAACTTACCGAGTTGAAGTCAGTAATGTATCATTTGGTTTTAGAGGGAATTGTCACAATCCTTTGCATATTCAAGCATACATCTCCCTGATGGGGAACCGTCGATAAAACGATGCCCTAGCTAGGAGAAGTTGACAACCTTACTTCTCAACTTGGGGTGAAGCCATTATATCCTTGGATTTTTTAGGGAATTATATCACAATTCCTCGACATGTTTGAGTATGGCAAAAGATCAGCTTACGCAAATTTTCTGCAAGCAACTTGCGGGAGCTGTCACATAGCAAAAAAGGCAGGAAAACACTCAAACTATACCTTAGGTTTGTTTTCTTTTCTTTTTTAGTTCTACTTGGCAGTTCGAGCAAAATTGCTTGTGCATGCTTGCGGAAACCTTGCTTGAGTTGATCTTTTGCCTTCAAGTATAGGTCTTACCACTGGGGAGCCATCATTATATTGTTTCCCATTTTAGAGGATGTCAATGAGTCAACCTCCCAACTTGGAGAAAAGTCGTTAACGTATCCTCCGATTTTAGAGGGAACCGTCATAATCCTCTACACATCGAGCATAGCCTTATTGGAGGGGAACCATCATTGTTCTAGGCTTAGAGAAAGTCAAACCTAATTCTCTCGGATAAAATGCATAACCACCACATTTCCCTTTTAAGTATCCACACATATATTGGATAACATAAGCACAACTACGACTCTCTACAGTTCACATTTGCTTACTTATCACTTGGGAACTTTTAAGATCGTCTAAAAAATTAAAACAGTTAAAAATCACCATCTCATATAACTAAAAACAGGAAGAGGGGGCTAATAAATCAGTGGTTACTCTGAGCCTCGGGCCCATGGGAGTACAAATGTTTTTTTGCTAATTACAATATTTTTTAGAAGGAAACTTTCTAAACATGATTTAGAAGACATGATCTATTCATTGAGCTATAACATGTGTGTGTGTGTGTGTCCATGTGTATATGCATGTTGTCTTCATGCTAAAGCATGGATATGTGAACTTTTGGAAATCAAACACACACCTTCACAAATCATACAATAAAAAAGCCTAATAACATAGAAAAACAAATGTCATTGATGACAGTTTTCAACTTAGAAGAATATTCATAGTGCATTATGCCACGAAACAATTGCAGAGAACCATTGATCATTTTAGGGAAAGTTACGTCTGGCTGTTATTTTAAAGGTGTAAACCCCTGCTGACTCAGAATTTGTAAATGATTTGCAGCTTCCTAGTTTTAGTTTTTGCAATTAATTGTCCAAAGTGCCTTCACTATTTAAGCTAGCGAAGACCACTTATGAACACAGATGCCATGCTGCCTTTTTTTATGTTGCATCCATAGGCGTGAAAAAGCATCATGAGAGTATTTCTGTAAATACACTGGTGAAACCTGGTGCATTTAGTGTAGCAGTGTATTTTTCAAGGGAAATTATATTCGCACCTCAAGTTTTTGTACACACACCTCACTTTTAAGTACACCTCTAAAATTTATAAGCACACCTCCATAAGTTCCAATTATACCCTTATCTATTTTTAACCCCTCCCTACTATGTTTTAATATGCACACCTCCATTTGAAATTCCCTCTCACCGGCGTCACAGGCAACTGAATCATGGCTCCACGACGAAAACGAAATCCCTCTCTCCTGTACCCCTCTCTCTCTCTCTCTCTCTCTCCCTCTTCCTCTTCTTCTCCAATTTTTTTTCTTCAGTTTTTAGAGTTTTTTTTTCCAATCGATAATCTGTTCGATGTCATGATGTCAAACGCCTTTGGGCCCGTTCGGTGTCATGATGCCAAACGCGTTTAGGCCCATTCGGTATTACGGTGCCGAACACCTGTTCAGCATCACGATTTCGAATGCCTGTTCAGAATCATAGTGCCAAATGCTCTGAAGGCATTCGGCATCATGATGCCAAACGGACCTAAAGGCGTTCGGTATTGTGACGCCGAACGGACCTAAAGGCGTTCGGTGTTACCAGGCTGAGCAAACCGCCGATTTTAAAAAAAACTCTAAAAACTGAAGAAGAAAAATTGAAAAAGAGGGAGAGGGAGAGGGAGAAGGGGAGAGAGAGGGAGGAGGGGGTACGGGAGAGAGGGAGAGAGAGAAAGAAGAAGAGAGAGAGAGGGGGAGGTGTGCTTATAAAATTGTTTTTTTAGTTTTTTTTTTTTTTCATTAGAGTTATAACTGTCATTTTAAGTTAGGTATTTTTGGAATAGAATTAAGTGAGGTGTGCTTACAAAAAAAAAAGAAAAGAAAGTGAGGTGCGAATACAAGTTCCTTGACAAAATTATCCTCATTGAGTTTTCAAATTTATCAGTTATGCCCTTCGATAAATAAAGCCCCCTCCAACCCTTTCGCCCTCTTTAGTCCAAACCTCAGTCGAATGGCGTTGCTGCTGCAAGACGCTCGAATCTTTCTCCCTCTCTCTCTCTCTCTCTCTCTCTCTCTCTCTCATCACAGTTGAGGTAACGCACACTTTCTCTCTCTCTCCTCGCTTCAAAACCCTACTTTCTCCTTCTTCTTCTCCCTCTCCTTTTTTTTTTTTTTAGCGCCGCCTCTTGGTTCCCTTTTCTGAATCTTTAATTTTTGTTTCTTTTTTTCTTTATCATTGAAATGTGAATCTTCGTTAGAGGTCAGTTCATTTAGATTCCCATGTTATTATGCATGATTAGAAGTAATGGCGATTACGCGTCTGTGAACCAGTCAAAGGCGACTACCAATCAAACAACAGATTTTCCTTAATTCAAATTCTCAATTTTCCATCTTTCTTTGGGGTAGAAGTTACAACCGTTTCTAGCTCAGAACTTCTTCTTGTTTTTTCAATGATTGTCTCTGGCTACAACTTCGACAAGTTACTCTCTTGGATATAGTGGTTGTTTGTGCTTGAATGTGTTTGTATTATAGTCCAGGTGATGATGTCTGACTTAGAAAATCCACTGGCTCTACGAAGATGTCTATATAGCAGAACGATTTGTATGTAATATGGACTCTCTATGGCATCAATGTGTATCATATTTGCATGATCAGAGTAGGTAGAAATATTTTACAGACCTTAGAGGATGTTTGTGTTTAACCCCCAGGCTCCTACAACACAGGTATGTGAGTTCAAGACACCATAGGTTTCTTTGATAATAATGTGAGTTCAAGACACCCTAGGTTACTTTATGATGTTATCAATCTTCACAGTTGAAGTCCCAAAACCCAGCCCGGTTAGGAAACAAAAATCAAGTTGACCCGGTAATTGTCAAAATAGTTGAAAGTTAAAAGGTAATCACAAACAGACAGTTTTTTTTTGGTAAACCACAAACAAATAGTTTAAAATAGATTAAAACGCATGAATTTTAAAACAATTATAATACTTTGTAACCAAACTTCTTCCAATAAATATAAGCACATGATATAATTGAAGTTTAGGCTCCACTTATTGGGTCAACTTGGTTTTTGTTTCTTAACTAAACCGGGTTTTGAAGCTTTGACTATGAAGATTGATAACATCACCAAAGTAACCGACAGTGTATGAATTCACATGTTTGCGATGTAAGAGTCTAGACCTTAAACATAAGCATCCTCTTGGGATTGTAACTTATAAGCTAAAATATTTCTACCTACTCTGATCATGCAAATATGATACACATTGAAGCATAAACCAAACCACACATCAAAACCGTAGAGAGTCCATATTCTATGCAAATCATTTTGTCATATTGACATCTTCACAGAGTCTAGATTTTCAAAGATGGACATCACCTAGACATAATATAAACACATTCAAGCATAAACCAAAGTTTGAAGTTTCAAATCTGGATTGGTTTCAGTCCCCATGAATATGAAAATATATCGTACTTATGGAAACCATGTAAAACTAACATAAACCATAGAAATGGTGGAAACTTTGGATGAAACTTAATGAATAAAGCCCATCGTCAACTTCATGACCCCATCCACCATCCTCAACACTTTCATTGTTGGTTCTAAAATGTTTGCCACCGTTTGACACTCATCCCAGAAGGAATGGTTGGATATAATTTGTTCGGCTCTCCTCGCCACTGCACTATTATTTTCACGGTACTCATACCATTTTTGAAAGAAAATGTGGTCTTCAAGCCCACCTTCGTTTGTAGAATGTTCTGAAGGGCTATATAGTTGGTGGAAAATTGTGTCAACTTGGTCGGTGTCACACTATATCCCCTCCATGTTTTTCTCTCATCAATGCCAATATATACTTTTGATTGTAGATGAATGTGTCCTCCATGACCTTTTTCATGATCCTTCTCTTCCTCATGTTCTTAAGCATGAGATAGATGCATTGTGTTGAGCATGGGCCCGGACTATATTTTATTTGTAAGACTTCGTTATCTTTTTTCCTGCTTTTTGGAAGTTACTTCTATTATCTGTCACTATTTGAACTACATTCTTTTTCCCCATCACGATGATCACATCAACCAACAACTTGTAAACATATTTGGCATCCCTGATGACATTGGATGCCTTAATTAATCTGAGGAATACCGTGCGATATACCATAAAATTGATGATTGACTGTATCATAGGACCAGTCCAACTATTATTCATAAGAGTCACCCCTAATATTATCATCCAACTCTTGGTCTAGGTATTTTCTCATAATCTCATATGTAGTGGGCGCTTTCACAACCCTAACAGCCTCATCTACTAAGTTTTGAAGGTATGGCCCTGTAATCACGTTGTCTATAATGCTGTGAAAAAGGAGAATTTTGGGTGCACTGCCCCTACAACCTCTTTCACATTCCCCCCACATCTTCTTTAGTCTTCTTTGTTTTGAATCCTACATACAATACGTAGCAAGACGATAAGAATCGGTTCCTTCCTCATACTATATGTGTGTGTCATGCCCGCTTGCCTCCCACAGTTAGGTCTCTATCTCTCTTTCTCTCATAGAGCTGCCACTGTTTCTGGAGTTGCCACCTTTCGTTCTGCCTCTATCCTCATGCACAAAATGACTGAAATTTGGCCTGATGAGCTAACCGGTTCAACTGCTCTACTTTTTGTTAAGATGCTAGACTCACTTTTACAGAAAGCATATACTGCTGCCTCTAGTGCTGTCTCAAAATCAGATGGGTGTATCATCCCTTTATCATCATTGATTCATCGACATCCACGAGTCTCTCCAACACCACCTTACTAAATTGTACTTCCTACTTTTTCTTGCATCTCTTGAATATGGATAGGACCAATTTCAATCCAAATTGATGTAAGGTTGGCTGATCCATTGCAAAATTCGCCCAATTTGATTCAAGAAAAAATTGCCAAAAAATAGAAAATATCAGACCTTTAAGCATGTTTCTTACAACAAACATTTATAAATAGTGTTACAATGTCTGTAGGACATATAAGTATATAAAAAGTATTATAACTTTAATCAAAGCACCAATAATTAAACGCTTCAAATCTTAGCTCAAAGTGAACCTAAACTTTTCAATTTTGATCTTTCCAGAACTTTAAATTTATTGGGCTTTAATGTTAAAAACTAATTGATCTTAACATGTTAAGGACATTACGAGCAGATTGTCAAAAAAATTATAAAAATAAGTGAGTTTTGAGTAACATATGATGCTTCTTATTTTAACAACATTAATATATCGGTCAAACTCTAAGTAATGATCCAACTCAATGATTGGCATATTCATTCAGCCAATTCGAATATTTAATCTTTCAGTTGGTCGATCCTTTGCAAGTATTGTTTTACATCCAAAATTGAGCTGCTTAGCCAGCAAATTTTTAAAACCAGCTTCTGCATGCAAACTTGACTTTCTTTAGGCAAAGAAGACAACAAGATTCGTTTTTATACCTGCCAGCCTTGGTACATCCCCACTATTCATCCTCTTCGCACAATAAATAAAAAGAAATCAAGTCCTGCAACAGCAATGACGGCTGCAATCCCAGGTGCCCACCAATTTATTTCAAAAATGAGATGAAGAGAACTCCCAGGGAGAAGCTGCTTATGTTCTACTGAAAGAGAGCATAGCAAGGGACAAAAACAGAGACTGCATCTCTGATATAGAGAAAAAGTGTGAAGAGATGACCGCTTAAGGAAAGAGTCTTATTTCTCACCCTAAAGAGGATTGAAGTGTTAACCCAAAGTAGCAAACAAAAGAACTGATTTGGAACCCACCATTATCGAACCATCAATGAAATCTCACACATCATTCATGTCAAAGAATCAAGAGAAGAAGTTACCTGCAATAGATGAACCCTGGTTCATCTTCTTGAATATGAGATGAAAACAAGGCAGCAACCTGATTGTTGGAGGAGGACAACCAAGATCCAAAGCCCGAATCGCTTGAGCACAAGAAGAGCAGAAATCCTAGATTCTTGAGAGCAACTGAGACCCAAACCCGATAGCGAGGAAGTAATCGTTTTTACGTTTTGTTTTCGTTTTTATGTTCTATTTTTGAAAGTACCAAAATATCCAGACCTACAACACGTGCTTTTTACCAACTTAGTGCTTCTTCAGTCAAAATCGTGATCAGCGAGATTTCGGATCAAGCTTTCGAATCCGATCGTAAAATGGCTTAAAACACAAGCTCGATCCAAATTTTTCATATCAAATTGTATACCAAATGGTAGGATTTTGATTCAAGATCACAATCTAAAATTAGATCGTGATCCGCGATTGCATGTCAAAAAACGGCCTTAGTCTCTGATTAGGGTTTCAGAGATAAGAGAGAACAACTAGATCCCGACAAAAGCCTAAGTTAGTGGTTGCCAACAGTTCATTTGTCATTGCATGGGGGAGGAAAGCCTGAAAGAATGAGCATAGCTCACTCTGCACTATGGGAAAGATCATGTCACCTGTCTAAGAGTGAGAAAACTCATCTGATCAACCTATCCTCCAACTCGTAAAGCTACT